>PVJA010031196.1:0-25123 GCA_004027025.1 Myocastor coypus | reverse complement strand
TGTGTGTGTGTGGGACCAGGGTTTGAACTCACAACCTTGCACTTGCCCAGCAGGCACTTGTGCCTCGGAGCTAAGTCCCGAGCCCCTTCTTTTTTCTTTTTTTTTGAGACAGGGTCTCGCTATGCAGTTGAGGCTGGCCTTGAGCTCACTTTTGTAGCCCAGGCTGGTCTCGAACTCGCACCGATCCTCCTGCCTCAGACTCCCAAATGCTGGGATTACAGGAGTGCGCCACCACGCCCGGCTTAGGTTTTCTTTTTAACTCTGAAGGGCTTGTGCCATTTCCAGCCCTTTTTTTTTTTTTCTTTTTGAGACAGGGTCTCACTATGTAGTTCAGGCTGGCCTTGGGCTCACTTTTGTAGCCCAGGCTGGTGTCTCACATTGATCTTCCTGTCTCAGCCTCCCAAGTGCTGGGATTACAGGTGTGTGTCACCATGCCTGGCTCCAGCCCTTCTTCTAAGACTAGGGAAACTGAGGCTAGGTGAGGTGGCATGCCCTGTACAGTTGTGCTGAACTGCTGCTGTGAGTAGTAGCTCCTTGGTCCCACCTGCTCCACCCCTGGGGCCAGAGGATCACAACCGCTGTGGTTCCTGGACCCAAGAAGGGCACTACGTTGCACTGCAGGGCAAGGTAGGGTAGCGAAGGCTGGGGTGCAGAGCAGGGTGGAGTGCGTGGCACATAGGGATGCAGGGCAGGTGAGGCTCAGAGGCCAGACTCACATGGTAGCCAGCATAGAGACCGAAGCCTTTGTGTCAAAGTGGGGGAGTGGGCTAGCCCCGGTGGGAACCATAGCTGGGCAGTGGGGAGCTGCCTTGGGGTTGTTCCATTTCTTAGAGAACAGCTGCAGGAACCCCACCCCCACTCCCCCTCTGCAAGGTGCAGGACACAAGGAGTCAGCGAGCTGGCTTGAAGGCCACCCTTATCGCCCTCCACGGTGTGCCAAGCACGTCCTCCCAGGCTCACAAGGATATTTTCTGTCTCCCAAGCAAGAAGGGCCAGCCCGTGTGCTCGGTGGCACTGGTGGGGGCCGCTGCTGGGGCAGATAGAGCCCAGGCCAGCAGCCCTCGAGCCCTTGCTGCTGTGAGCAGCAGTTACGGGCCATGCTGGCCAGTGGGCTTTGGGCTTCCTGGTGCCTTGGTCCAGCAGTAGTCTCAGAGACATGGAAAAGATACCCACGAGGCAGGGGTCAGTCAAGCTGTGCCACCATCTAGTATTAGGGGAGAGGCACTCGCAGGGTCAGGGTGCTCCCACTTATTGGTGAGGGGGCTGCCCCAAGTGCTGGGGAACCTCACAGGAGCTAGAGGCAGGGGAGGCGCGCAACATGCTTGTCAGGAGGCCAGAGCCCACCCACTGGTGCTCCTCAGGACGTCAGCTCCCAAGAGTCCTCCCTTCCTCTCACAGGATTTACAAGGCAAGCACTGCAGAAGGGCCGAGACCTACCCTGCAGCATCCCAGAGCTCTTTAGGATTCAAGGCCCAGATATCCAGTCTGGGACTGGAACCCCCCACCCCATCCCCCAACTCTTAGGCCTGCATCGGTTGTCAACGTATGGGTCGCAACCTGGGGGGGGTCTAACGACCAAAACACAGGGGTCACCTAAAGCCATCAGAAAATACATAATGCATACCAGGTATTTACATTCTGAATGATAACTGTAGCAAAATTACAGTTTTGAAGTAGCCACCAAAATTATATTTTGGTTTGGGGTCACTGCAACATGAGGAACTGTATTACAGGGTCATGGCATTAGAAAGGTGGAAGCAGCTCCTAAAGCAGTATATCCCTCATTATTGCCTGTCTCCACAACCTTCCAAAAAGAAAGTACTGTCAGGCTTTGGCCAGCCTGGCAGGAGGAAAGCTGCCATCTTTCTCACGGCCACACCACTGCTTATCTTGTCTCTAGACCTTTCTAGACCTTAGTGTGTATTATAATTAGAAGAGGCCAGTTTCATGGTCTGGAAAAAAGTTTTAATAAAACCAAGGAAGTTGACAGTGTTTTAAAATAGTCCAGTCCTGTCCCTGTCAAGGTCTTTTGCTATCTCCGCCTGTTTCTCTCAGTCACTTTCTCTGTCACAGCCCCTCTCTGTCTCAGCATCTGCCTTGCCTGGCTCCCTGCCTCTTGCCTTCACCGTTTTTTACAGACCGGAAGCCACAGCCCAAGGCCAAGCCTGGGAGGCAGCTTAGGGGCCGCCAGAATTGGAAGAGGGCTCAGGAGAATAGTACCTCTACATAGTACCTTTGGGGACAGGCAGGTCCTAGAATTTTGATTTTAGACTCTCCCTGTCTCTGTCTCTCTGCCCCACTCTGTCTTTCTCTTTCTCATTGTTTTTTTGTTTGTTTGTTTGTTTGTTTTGTTTTTTTAATTTTATTTATTTTTCTTGTTTCAGAACTTTTGTTTTATTTTTATGGCTGGCTCTGCCTGCCCTGAGGGCAGGTCTGGCGCAGCATGTGGTACCTGAGAACAAACCTCAGTCCCTGCAGCCGCCTAAGCCTTCCTAAGCAGGCGCTTTAGACCACTGAGCCATCCTGCCAGGCCCTGGTTTGGTTTTTAGAATCAAAATCTCATTATGTCACTCAGACTGGCCTTGAACTCACCATGTGGCCCTGGGTGGTCTGAAACGTGCAGCAATTTTACTGCCTTAGCCTTGTGAGTTCTGGGATTCTAGCTCTGTTCCACCACTGCTGGCAAGGCCCTCTAGGTAGATCCAAGGCACTGGAGAGTGCGGCCTGCCTGCCCACGCACCCTGCCCCTGGGGCGTGACTATGAGGTGAGCATGAGCTTGCCTGAGCTCTTGAGCCTGCACGCCCTCCTCTGTAAAGCAGCTTTCCCACCTGTCCCTAGGACAGACTCCCCCAGGCCCCTCTGTTCCTCGCCCAGGCCCCATAGCTGGACGCACTCCTCCTCCAACAAGGCCACGTTCCCACATCCTCACCAGAGCTCCTGACCCGTTGATTCCCTTGGTTCCCCTCCTCTGTACCACTCACGGGTTGCCCCTAACTGTCCTCTGGCCTAAAGCACAGGACAACTCTGTCCCAAGCAGAGGGGAGAAGAGGGGTGAGCAGACAGCTGGGGCAGCAGGTGTCATTACTCAAAGCTCTGGGAACTCCTCCCACCCAAGCCCCTGATGCCAACCCAGGATCTACAGCTTCTCAGGACCGACCCCATCCTAGGGGGCCCACGTGCCTTCTGGGGGGGGGGCATTCAGAAGTGCTAGATCATCACTCTCCCTTGGCTTCCTTCTCATGTGCCCGCTACAGTGGCCCTGGGCTGGCCTACCCAGCGTCTACCACCCTGTAAGAGAGTCAGCAGGGTGGACCAGTCCTTGCCTCACCCCAAGTAGAAAGAAGCCACCACAGGGCTACTATGGACAGACACAAGAATGCGCAGGCACAGACATGGACTCAGACCTGGCTAGGCTTGGGGCAAGAGAACATGGCTTCCTTGAGGGCACCTGACCTATGCATCAGGCTGTCCCCTGGCTCTGGTCAGCACTGACCAGGCACCTAGTTCTGCATACTGCAGGATCTCAGCTGCCTGGCCTGGGCGAGGAATGCTGACTGCGTATCTGTGTGTGTTTTTCCGTGTCTCCATCTGTGTCTCCGTCTTTACCTCTGTTCCTGTGTGTACGTGCGTGCATCTCTTCTCTGTTTTTGTCTGTTTGTGCCCTGTATGGAACCTGGACCTGCAGCACAGATGGCCCAGGGAGAGAAGCGCACGGTCCTCAGTCTGGCTCCCTAGCTGGCCCCCATCTTCCTCCTGTTGTGGCAGACACCATGGGCCGGGAGTAATGCTGCAGGAGCCTAGCGCAGGCCTACTCTGGGCTTTTCCCTTACGTCTCCTCAGCTGGGTGAGCAGGGTTGGTCAGTGAGGTCTGCCTTCGTGTGGGCAGGCCTGAGTGTCTGTGAACTCTCCGGTGCCCTCCCTGTGATGGCCCTACACTTTTGTCCTCCAAACTTGCAGAGCTCCGTCTTCCACAGGCCTCGGGGCTCTGAGCAGAGAGCAGATCCCACATCAGGGCTGAGGCGCAGGGGAGGTCCTCTGGGCCTCCTACTACGGCTACTGTCCAGCCAATCCTGCAAACACAGGCCACCAAAGGCTGAGTAGGGAGGCCTCCAGGAGTAAGAATTTGGGGTTCAGTGGTGATGACATGCAGGTCAGGGGCCCTCAGCCTGGTGTCTAGAGGAACCCAGAGTGCATGCAGGCTGCTGTTGCTTAGCTGGGCAGGCCTGGGAGAGAGAGATGCCCCCTTCCCCTTCCTTGCAGGAGCTATTCTCCTCAGGATGTATCTTCCGGGCCCTGACACAAGCAGAAGTACATTGGGAGATAAGTACCAAGGGGCAGGCCGCCAGGGCTGGCCCAGTCCCAGCTCCCACTAGCGCAGCTAGCTCGGGCCCTGGGGGACTGACTACCCACCCACCGCCTGTTCAGAGCAGGTCTTTGTGCCCCAGCCTCGCAGGTGCGGGGGAGGGACGGGGCTCTTGGCACCAGCAACCTTCTAACCACATGAAACAGCAGCGGGCCAAGGTCTCTACTGTGTATAAAAAGCGACACTGGGGCCACAGTGGCAGGACTCCACCTCCCAGCAGACACGGAGTCTTCCACCAGATCTCCAGAGACCCGCACAACTCGCTGCCTCCGAGGACCCTGCAGCCGAGCAGCCTGGACCCTGAGTGAGATTCGGCTGGCCTCTGCCGACAGCCTGGGCTGGACCAGGTAACGCTTCTCATCCACAGGTTGGTGCTGCCTGCTGCCTGCTGGACCGCGCTTCCGGGTGCCGACGAGCCGCCCTCGGCAGAACTGCTCGCTGTTCCTTTTTCCTATGCATATACTTTTTTGAGGATCTGGCCTAAAGAGGTATATGGCATGGGAAAATGGAGCAATGAGGTCCTCCCTGCCCGCACCGGCCCGTGGCACCTACATCCGGACTCACGACGACGCCTCCCGCTTCCCCTGCTCTGGACTGGACCCGGGGCGTTGGCGCCCACATCTGGGGAGGAAGTTGGATGTGGTAGGGTAAGAGCATGAGACTGGGAGGGCCCTGGAGATGTCCCTCCAGGGCTGACTTCGGTGCTGGGAGCTGAGGTGGGAGCCGGAGCGGGCAGTGTGATGGGTCTCACTGGGGCTGAGGGGACTGGGACCAAGACAGCCTGCTGGCCTGAGCACGGGGTGGCCCTGCCTGAAGGCGAGGGGTAGGGGGTGAGGGAATGATGATTTCATTACTCAAGCCTCCCTTACAGATGAGACGCCACTGTGAGCTTGCTTTTACACAGGCAGACGACTTTCACCCTGATTCTGGAGGCAGACGCGCCAGCTAAAAGCGTCTTTAGATTCCATCCCCAGCACCACAAAAAGCAATAAAGTGAATTTCATTTAAACTAAGTGCAGTAAAGCTGACAAAAATAAAACGTTCAGACAAAGCTGTTCTGTTGTGCTGTGTTTTCCTTCCATTTCTGTTGGTCAAAGGGTCCCATCAGTAGAGTGGTTTGGGGGACTTAATTTAAAATGTACACGGGGCCGGGCAGGGTGGCTCAGTGGTCTACAGCGCCTGCTTAGGAAAGCTTGGGCAGGGTGGATCCCCGGCACCACATGCTGCGCCAGCCCTGCCCTCAGGGCAGGTTCAGCCAGCCATAAAAATAAACAAACAAAAGTTCTGAAACAAGAAAAAGATAAAATAAAACAAATAAATTCTTTTAAAAAAATTAAAATGCACAAAGCAGGGCTAGGAGGCTGCCTGGCAAGTACAAGGTCATGAGTTCAAACCCTGGTCCCACCAAAATAATAATAATAATAAAAAAAATAAAATACACAAAGTCATGCCTGTAATCCCAGCACTTGGGAGGCTGAGGCAGGAGGATCCGGGTGGGAGTTCGAGACTAGCCTGGGCTACGAAAGTGTGCTCAAGGCCAGCCTGAATGGCATAGTGAGACCCTCTCTCAAAAAAAAAAAAGAAAAAAAAAAGGCACAAAGGTTTGGGGAATAGAAAAATTCCCAAATGTCTCACCTGGGTCCGATCCAGCACCCACATCTTGGGGATCCAGGGACAGAGCACCCTATGCAGAGCCTGGGTATGCAGACAGTGGGGCTCCTGAGTGTGGGTGTGGAGAGGCCGCTCCGTACCTAGTCTTAACTCCTACATGTAGAAAATGGATGAGGGAATGCAGGAGCGAACTCTCAGTGTAAGTAAGCAATTTCTTTTTTTTTTAAAGTCCCCATCTTTAAGCTGATCCCTGAATCCTATCCCAGCCCTCAGCTTAGAAAAACTTCTGAGCCTTTTTCTCAGATAATTGTCCCAGCAAAGGGGCAGTGGGCTCTGGCCAGTGCATGCCCTCCTTGACTGATTCCATCCGATTGTAACCTGTTGGTGTCACCCTCACATGAGGAGCCAGTCAGACGAGGTGGAGGGGACTTCCCGGGGGGGAGGGACGGGAGTCCTGGGATGCATGCGCAGTTCCCAGAGGTTCTCCTGCGTCCCAGTCCCAGGCCTCTCGAGGACTTTAGCCGCAGTCATCCCCACAGCCCCCAGTATATGCCTCCAACCACAGATCTCTGGATAAGCATTTGCTTACGTATGCGTACCTATAGTAAAGTCTAACGTATGAATTGGGACTGTTCCGTTTTTCAGTGACACAGCAGAGAAGCAGAAGTTAAAGAAAAGGATGGAAAAGGCCTTGACTGCCACTGAGCACGACCGCTGGCAGGGAGACGGGGCCCTGCTGACGTGAGACCAAGGAAGGCTGAGGCTTTATGGACTTCCACTAGGGACAGAGTTTAAGGGACACGTTCGATGACACATGGGAGCTGGATGGGGGGCTCTCTTTGTGCATGGGAAAGCTACCCAAGTCTAGGGTGGGGAAGGAGGAGGAGCTGGTCATTGTGAAGATAAACTGTTCTTTCTAGGAGCTGGCCATCTTGGACCTGGGCCATGACAATTTAGTAGTGTCCACTCAGGCCAGAACCTATTAGGGACAAATTATTAAGTAGAACAGAGTGAGGCATGGGGGGACAATACCTGTAAGCCAGCATTCGGGTGGCTGAGGCAGGAGGATGGGGAGTTTGAAGTCAGCCCAGGCTATACAACGAGACCCTGTCACAAAACAAAAACGAAACAAACCCAAAGTAAACACAGAACTCCTCCAAAAGAACAAGTACAGCACTATACTAGAACAAAAGCTATGTGAATGTTGTCTCTCACAAGAGAAGACAAATAGTATTTTTGGACACCGGCAGATAGCCGGTAGGGGGCAGGGCACAGGAAACCGCAGATGAGGGAGCTGCGGGTCTTGTACAGGTGGGCACACACCCTGCAGACACTGAGGCAAGGCTCCTCACAGACACTCGTGCACCCTGAGGGTCAGATGGGGGAACAGGTGAACCCAGCGTCAAGACTCCTTCGGCTTCCATTCTTACCCGGCCTGGCTTTGTCCTTCAGATGCAAGTGTGGCCAGCAGCTGCGTTCCACAGCTCCCGGGCTGTGAAGGAGAGACTCCCTCCAGAGTCACCTGTATTTCACCTGCAGAACCAAGTTGCTGGGGGGAGGGGAGGTAGCGTGTCTTCCCTCGGCTCTGACCTATACCAGGGTGGGCAGCTAACTGAGCTAGGACAAGGGGAACCGGGTCAGCTGAAGCTGGCCAAACCCGTGCAGTGTGTTTGTCTAACCCAGGAAATCCCAGCCAAGGCACATCATGAGGCCTGGGGACGCCTGGGACACTGCACATATAGTCGTTCCGCCCCTGCGGTGGAATTCCCAGCAGCAGCTGCGGGTGGCTCCGGGCAGCCAGCTACTGTGGCTTGCGGGGAGGGAGTTTCCAGTTATTCCTCGCCACTTCACCTTTCGCCAGAACTTCCCGTGACAAGGCAGGCGGGCTGCGTAACCTGCCCCAGGGCGACAGAACTTGCGTGAGGCAGGTACAGAACTGCGCTCTGTCAGGTGAGGTTGCTTGAGATTGCTCCCGGCTTCAACGGGTGGGCGGATGGGCGGGGCCTCCAGTGCACCCGAGGGAGGGCTGGACATCCTGGTCCCGGGCCTATTCCCTTCCGCTTCACAGTCAGGGTCGCTAATGGCAGGCTGCCCCTCCCCTGCTCACCCGAGCGACGGCCCATCACTCCCTTGGCCCTGGGTGGGGTGAGGCTCTCTGTCCACCTTTGCCCTGGACTCCAGCGCACAAGCAGCGCCTTCCCAGGAGTTTAAGATAAATTTTAGACAAAAAGAATGTGAAAGAGGGACTGGGAGATAGCTCCATGGCACAAGTGCCTGCCTGACAAGTGCAAGGTCCTGAGTTCGAACCCCGCTCTCGCAAAAAAAGAAAAAAAAATGTGAAAGAAGACTGCACCTAACACTCTGCTCTTAGATTCAGCCATCTGTTTTCTTGGTCAGATTATTTTATAAACACTTCGCACGTCAACTCCAGCTCTAAAACCCTGGACAGCGCCCATTACTGTCCACAGTCCCTGCCACAAAACAAAAACAAAATAAACCCAAAGCAAACATACAACACTCCCAGAAGAACCATTATAATAATAGACTAGAATAAAAGTCTCAATTGTCTCAGGGTGGCTGGCACTGCAGGTAGGTTTGAACCCTGGTCTCCGTGCTTGCTTGCAGGTGCTTGAATCCACTGAGCTATCTGGCCAACCCTCTTATGAGTTCTAGAAGGACTCCACCAGTGCCCATTGGAGAGCCCCCAATTTCATTTGAAATCTCATGAGTTTTGTTAGTAGTGGGGTTTAGACTCTACCATTGAGCTACTTTTTTTTTTTTTTTTTTTGTCTTTTTGAGATGGAGTCTCACTATGCAATTCATGCTGGCCTTGAACTCACCAAGGTCCAAAGTTGAGCTACATTTTTAAAAAATCCATTTATTTACTTGAGCCGGTCGTGGTAATACATGCCTGTAATCCCAGCACTTGGGAGGCTGAGACAGGAGGATCAGTGTGAATTCGAGACCAGCCTAGGTTACAAAAGTGAGCTTAAGGCCAGCCTGAACTGCACAGCAAGACATTGTCTCAAAAAGACAAATAAATAATTAAATAAAAAAATTTACTTATTTGGTGCAGGGTTAGCTACAAAGTTCAGACTCACAGTGATCCTCCTGTTTCAGACAGCTCAGGGCTATGATTACAGGCCTGTGCTACCATGTCCAGTTTTGGCCCAGTGTGCCCAGGTTTTGGGGACTTGAATCCAGATCCTTGTGCTTGCCAGGTGGGCACTCAGACTGCCAAGCTATCTCCACAGCCCTGACAATTATTATTCAGTTTTATTTTTGTTTATTTATTTATTTTTTGCAGAGCTGGGGATCAAACTCAGGACCTTGCACTTGCTAGTCAGGCACTTATGCCCCTGAGCTATCTCTCTGACCTCCATTTTTATTTTTTATTATTATTTATTTTGACACAGTGTCTCACTAAATTGCCCAGACTAGGCACAAACTTGTGTCTTTATCTGCCTCAGTCTCCTGAGTAGCTCAGAGTACAAGCAGGTGCTTTGGCTAGTTTGTGAGGTTTTAGCAAGCCTGTTTCCTAGTGAGTCTGTGCTTCCCCCTCCCCTGCTCCAACAGGGAGAAGCCGGATTCATACCATCAGCACAGCTGCAGTCCAGAAGCCTGCCCATGTGCCATGAATACAGGGCCACCCCCTGTGAGGTGCTTGCCACAGCCATCAGGATGGCCCCTGGACAGCAGAGGACAAGGGAAGGGACATCTGCTGTCCAGGAATGAGCAGAGGCTTCAAGGAAAGTGTGCCCAGAGGCCAGTGGGGAAGCAGATCCTAGAGGAGAGGACAAAGCAGAACAGAACTCGGATGCACAGGGCTCACGCAATACGGAGACAAGTAAGGGACGTGGGTATCTCAATACAATGCACACATACCACATGTACCACACATCTTACCTGGCACATGCGAACAACAATGCATGTTTAAGAAACACACATGCACACATCTATAGTCTCCTCACCACAAGACACATGCACTCCCCCACACCACAAGTAACAAACACTGAACAACACACCCACGCAAATACACAGGACATACAATACTCACCACACACATACATGACACACCACACAGTCACAACACTGACTAGGTTGTAAATGCTAAGCTTCAGGTGGGACCTTGAAATGCCAGGCCAATCAGATCCTCTGGATTTTAGGGACATAAGAAGAACCCTTTTATAGTGTTTGATGAGTCTAATCTTGACTAGACAGCCTTCAGGTTGCTTTTGGCTCAGCAACTCCCAGGGAGAGCCTCGCCTCTCACCCTGATCTCTAGGCCCTTCCCAAGAACCTGCGGACCCTTGCTGACAGGGCCCAAGCCAGGCCGTCCTGTGCCCTGCTCTAATGCCTTCCCTGACCTCTCCGTCCTGGGTGTCACAGGCCTCACCTGCTGTGTCTAAGTCCCTCCACTGATCCCTGTGTCCCCACAGTGTCCCTCATTTTTGTCCCTAGAGGTAGACCCTGTGTGGAGGCAGCCTTCACTCTCCCAGGTCAAGGGCATGTGGGCATTGAGCCTGCCACAGAGATGGGATTGAGAAAGCAGAGATGGCAGAACCCTTCTTGCTTAAGGGGACACTGGAGGTCTTGGTGGAGGTGGGTGGGGGCAAGGCTACCCATGACAACATCATATGATCAAGGAGAAGACCAGCAAGGGATGTGGGAAGGGCAACATGGGAAAGCAGGCTGTGACTGGACCAGTGCCAGCGCCAGCAAGGGTCACTGTGGTGTTTGAATGACCCAGTTCCCTGGCCACGTGTCTGGAGGTGCCCCAGTAGCTGGGCTCCTGGAGAGTCAGTGGTGTGAGGAAGTTCCTTTGTGGAGATCTCCAGGGTCCTGTCCAGATATAACCCCACAGGATCCAAGCTGGTGCATCAAATACCAGGTTATGAAGCAACGGGGTGAGAGCATCCATCAAGTCTTTCCAAGACCAAATAACCCCACTGTGATTCCCCCAAGTTCCCCACCTACAGGGTGGAGCCCAGCGCACTGGCCCAAGCAGGCTGGAATCTGAGATGCTGAAACCCAGAGTCCTTACTCATAGCTGCAAGGGTTCAGGGACAAAGGTGGAAGGGAATGCCACACAGGTGTCGGGCCTTGGTGGGCATGCCAAGCGCTCAGTGTTTATCACTGACAACGTTAAGTCAACCTGGGGCTGGGAGATGGCTCCATGGCACAAGTGCAAGGACATGAGTTCAAACCCCAGTCCAGCAAAAAAAAGAAAAACAACATTAAGTCAACCTGCAATGGGCACCTTGCAACCTACCCAGCTCTGTGCAGAAACTGGATAAAAATATGGACACATGTGCTTTAGTTGGAAGATAGTCACATGCCAACACCCATTGGACTTCCTCACATTCTTTTTTTTTTTTGTCTTTTTGAGACAGGGTCTCGCTATGCAGTTGAGGCTGGCCTTGAGCTCACTTTTGTAGCCCAGGCTGGTCTCGAACTTGCACTCATCCTCCCGCCTCAGCCTCCCAAGTGCTGGGATTACAGGCGTGCACCACCACGTCTGGCTCTAAACAGGTGCTTTACACTGCTGAGTCGGCTCTCCAGCGCAATTGCTCCGCACATTCTAAAGGACACATAGTCATTACAAATACTTCCAATAACACTATGAAATAAACACTGAGAAAGTGCAAGTCTGAGGCCCACGCCTAGTGTTTTCAGCTGTATTTTCCCACAGGTCACCTTTGAATAAGGATCAAACTTCTGGTCTGACCAGGTTGGCTATTTACACAGGCCAGCTTCACCTCCTGCAGGGTAAAAACCATGTCCTACGCATGGACACTCCTGAGTACACGTCCTGGGCGTTCACACCCTTGGCTGCCCACATGCGCACTATGCCACGTTCATGAATGCAGAGACCCTCAGTGTATGTGTTGTTTAAACAAACAAGTACGTGTTCATTTATTTATTTTATTTTTTTAAAATTGTATTTATTTATTTATTTATTTCTTGTTTCACAACCTTTGTTTGTTTATTCACTCATTTTTATGGCTGGCTCAGCCCGCCCAGAGGGCAGGGCTGGCACAGCATGTGGAGCCGGGGATTGAACCGTGGTCCCTGAAGCCGCCCAAGCTTTCCCAAGCAGGCGCTTTAGACCACTGAGCCATCCTGCCAGGCCCTAGTATGTGTTCATTTAAAGTGTGATTTAAAAAAATAAAAAAAATAAAGTGTGATACAATATTTTCATTCGTTTGTGCTGATGCATTTTTTCTAGTAGTGAGAGTGATACAGAGAACCTCCAAATGATGTAAGGAAAACTAAAACTGAAAAATGAATTTTAGGAACAAACGGAGGTAATGAGCAGAAGAGCATATTTATTCAGGGAAAGGAAGTTCGTGTCTGAGAGAGGGACAGGAGGGGGTCCCCAAGTGGGTAATCCTCCGGAAGCTGTCTCTTCCAGGGACTCTTCTGTGTCAAGTCTCAGAAACTTGGGCAGGCCTGGAGGTGAGGGTGGGACCTTGGCAGCCGCTAAGGGACAGCCAGTTCACTGAACCAAAGCCGGAGCGGGGGAGGCATGGAGGTGGTGTTGGAAGGGGGGGTCCTGGAAGCACGGTTTGAGGCTCAGGATCCCTGAAGTACAGAGTGATACCCTGCGGCAAAAAAAAAAAAAGCCAACCAAACCAACAAAACAAAATAAAACAAGCTGGCAAAATAGCTCAGTGGTCTGGGGCCCGGCAGGATGGCTCAGTGGTCTAAAGCGCCTGCTTAGGAAAGCTTGGGCGGCTTCAGGGACCGCGGTTCAATCCCCGGCACCCATGCTGTGCCAGCCCTCCCCTGAGCCGGTCATAAAATAAATAAACAAACAAAATATAAAAATAAAATAACAATAATAAAAATAAACAAACAAAAGTTCTGAAACGAGAAAAAAAAATAGCTCAGTGGTCTAAAGCGCCTGCTTAGGCAAACTTAGGCAACCTAAGGCACCACATGCCATGCCAGCCCCACCCTGCCACATGCTGAGCCAGCCATAACATAAATAAAGTTTTTTTTTTTTTAAAGGGGGGGTTGGGAGATAGCTCCGGGGAACAAGTGACTGCCTGGCGAGTGCAAGGTCGTCAGTTTGAATCCCGGTCCCGCAAAAAAAAAACAAAAAAACAAAGGCTGGGAAACGGGCGGCGGGGGCGGAGGCGCTGCAAATCCCACAGCTGAGGGCTATCTAATTGCTTTCAATTTCCCAGCACAAAGAAGGCTGTCGGAACCACCTTAGCTGAGACTTCGGGGGCGGGAGTCAGGCCGCTGTCCCTACCTAAATAAAATATGAAGTTTCGGGAACTCGTTACAACCTTTCGTCTTCCACCCCGCCGAGGCTGCGTGAAGGGGAGGGGGGCCCTTACCACCTCCCAACTCCACCCTGCCACGCGCAGGTCTGAGGCGCTGGGCAGCCTCCCCTCTAGGAGGTGGCAGGTACACCCCGAAGAAGCTCCAGTTGGCAGGAGGGACAGACTCGCCGGAGCGAGTGTCCCGGCAGTCCGTCTGAGCAGGGCTTCCAGAAAGAGAGTGCGACCAGACAGACTAGGGTATGAGCGTGTCCGGAGACGAACTGCCATCTCTCGCCCGCCTCCTGCCCGTTTACTCGGCCCGGCCTGTAGGACAGCGTGGCTGCCCCGCCTGCGTCTCCGCCACGCCAGGCTGCCCTGTCGCCGCTCAACACGGAATCGCTAGGGGAACGTCCTGAATGAATGCTCAGACCATGCCCCCGACCCCACGCATCGTCCACTTAGGAACCGTGCAAATTCGGAGCGCTGACGCGCGCACCCGGGGCGTCCCCGGCCATGGTCACCCGCCACGCCGCGCGCTTCTGTGCACCAGCCGGCGTCCAGCTCTCGGGGAGGCAGGGCGTTGCGGAGGAAACCCTGGCGCGGTGGCCCGCATCTGGGCCACCCAGAGGGCAGAGGCGGCCGCGCGGGCCTCCGGGCTCCCAGGGCGCAGCCCGCAGCTCCCCTTCCTGGACTCCAGTTCATGCCCTCGGCCCGTCCGTGTCCAGCGCAGGGTCCCGTGGAGCTGGCCAGCGGCTGGCCCTGGGTCTGAGACTCTGGCATCTCGCAGAATTGGTCATCCGGGAAGGGGCTGAAATTAAGGCATCTCGACCGTGGCACATCTCCATGAGGAGTACAGACTGCCGGGGTAGAGGACGGTGAAAGTCCAAGCTTAATCCAAGCCTGTCGGTGCAAGCCGGGCGTGGTGGCGCACGCCTGTAATCCCAGCACTTGGGAGGATGAGGCAGGAGGATCGGTGCAAGTTCGAGACCAGCCTGGGCTACAAAAGTGAGCTCACGGCCAGCCTGAACTCCATAGTGAGACCCTGTCTCAAAAAGACAAAAAACCAAACCAAAGCAAAAAGAAACAAACAAAAAAAACAAGCCCTGGAGAGAGCGGTGCCTTAGCAGGGCAAACGCAGCCACTTCTCCCCCATAGCTGCACTACGTGCATCGCTAGGGGGACCTGGACGTGTGTACGAATGACTGCGCTTTACGCTGAAATACTTTAGTTGTAAAATGTGAGCCATGAACTTACCACACAGAAACAATATATATATATATATATATATATATATATATATATATATATATATATTTTTTTTTTTTTTTAATTTCTAAGTCCTCAGTGGTCTCCTGACCCTGTAAATCCACCATCTCAGTGGGGCGCGGCTCGGCTCCGGCTCCTCGCATCTGGGTCCTTCCGGAGTCTGAAGGTGTCCTCGACTCATCCCTCAGGGTCATACAGCCCCTCCCTGTGGCCCCGCCCTAGATCCTAGCTCCAGGCAAGTGTGCCCTTCACGCCCAGCCCCTTGCTGTGTCCGTTGGCCCTGGGGGCGTCTCTGGCCCTTCACCACCCCCTCTTTCCGCCCCTGCCTAGTCTTCCGGACTGTTTTCCGGTCCACCACCTGGTTCTGGAATCGCCCTCCTCCAGCGCATCTTTTCTCAAGCTCTGGCGTTGAGCCCGCAGAGACACAGACTAACATTCCCAACCCGGGGCTGGGACTCTGAGGCCTTGACCACCAGGCCACCACTCAGGCCTCCGAAAGGCACAGGCCAGGATTTTTTTTTTTTTTTTTTCTAGTTTCAGAACTTTTGTTTATTTATGAGGGCAGGGTTGCCGCACTGCCGGGTACTGAACCGCAGTCCCTGAAGCCGCCTAAGCTTTCCTAAGCAGGCGCTTTAGACCACTGAGCCATCCTGTCTGGCCCCAGGATTTTTTATTTTATTTTATTTTTTCTTGTTTCAGAACTTTTGTTTATTTATTTTTATGGCCGGCTCAGCCTGCCCTGAGGGCAAGGCTGGCGCAGCATGTGGTGCCGGGGATAGAACAGCACTCCCTGCAGCCGCCTGCAGGCACTTTAGACCACTGAGCCATCCTGCCATGCCCCCAGGATTTTTTTTTTTAACTTACATGGCTTCCATTTATTTTGACACATCTTTTCCCCATGGTGATTTACAGGCTCTTCAAGCCAATATAAATAATTCATAAATGTTCATAGACATTTAGGTGCACATCTGCACAATGCCTCAGCCATACCTTTTTTTTAAAGAATTTTTTATTTTCTTTTTCTTTTTCTTGTTTCAAAACTTTTGTTTATTTTTATGGCCAGCTCAGCCTGCCCTGCAGGCAGGGCTGGTGCAGCATGTGGTGCCGGGGATGGAACCGCAGTCCCTGAAGCCGCCCAAGCTTTCCTAAGCAAGCGCTTTAGACCACTGAGCCATCCTGCCGGGCCCAAAGGGTGATTTATTTTTATTTTTAATTTTAATTTTTTTTATTTTTATTTTTTTTTTGTCTTTTTGAGACAGGGGTCTCACTATGCAGTTGAGGCTGGCCTTGAGCTCACTTTTGTAGCTCAGGCTGGTCTTGAACTTGCACCAATCCTCCTGCCTCAGCCTCCCGAGTGCTGGGATTACAGGCGTGTGCCACCACGCCCGGCTTATTTTTTTTAATGTATTTTATTTTTTCTTGTTTCAGAACCTTTGTTTGTTTATTCACTCATTTTTATGGCCGGCTCAGCCCGCCCCAAGGGCAGGGCTGGCGCAGCATGTGGTGCGGGGGATCAAACCGCGGTCCCTGAAGCTGCCCTAGCTTTCCAAAGCAGGCGCTTTAGACCACTGAGCCATCCCGCCGGGCCCCCAAAAGGATGATTTTTTTTTTTTTTTTTTGCCTTTTTGAGACAGGGTCTCGCTGTGCAGTTGAGGCTGGCCTTGAGCTCACTTTTGTAGCCCAGGCTGGTCTCGAACTCACACCGATCCTCTTGCCTCAGCCTCCCGAGTGCTGGGATTACAGGCGTGAGCCACCACGCCCGGCAAAAGGATGATTTTTTAAAGTAAGACCTAAAATACGTGTAAGCTGCCAGTTAGGTGCTCAATGGCAAAGCTCCATCTCCAGCCTATGCCGCAAATTCATAGGGAACAGGTTCCAACAACTCAGGCTCCTTCACACTGGTTCTCACAAAGTGTGCTTCTCTGGGCAGGGCAGGCTGGTGCTTCAGTTGAACCCAGATACTTTTCTGTTTGGCTTCCTTCTTTTTCTGATTATTTCCTTGACATGTTTCAAAAAGCTATCACGACTCTGAGTGCTTAATATGCACAATATGCTCATTGATCCTCTTAGAGAGTATCCTGCCCATGATTGTTTACCACAATGCCAACAGCATGCTGGGTAACATTGTAGACTTCCTGTTTTGCCATGGTAACATTTGTGTGGCACTCCTTTTTGCGTAGTACCAATTCTCTTGATGTCTACAATAATCAACCTTGCTGGGCGTGGTGGCGCACGCCTGTAATCCCAGCACTCGGGAGGCTGAGGCAAGAGGATCGGTGCGAGTTCGAGACCAGCCTGGGCTACAAAAGTGAGCTCAAGGCCAGACTGAACTGCATAGCGAGACCCTGTCTCAAAAAGACAAAAAAAAAAAAAAAAAAAATCAACCTTTTTGTAGATTTACATGTGTGTGGTCAAAGTAACAACCCCATGTTTTCTCAAAGGCCTAGAGTATGTACACTGGGTTCCTCTCCTCTTGCTCTTTGTGTTAGTCATTTTGGCAGTTATTGGTAGATGGTGGTTCTGGCCAAAAAGAAGGAGCAGGCCAAGGTCTTACGCCAGCACACCTCAGGTAGTTTCTTGCTAGGACAGCCACAACTGGTATAAGTCTGGATTTCCAGTAGATTCTGGCCCCAACTAGAAAAGGGAGGCCAGGGGCCAGGGAGATAGCTCCCATGGCACAAGTGCCTGCCTGGCAAATACAAGGTCGTGAGTTTGAACTCTGGTTCTGCCAAAAAAAAACCCAAACAAACAGGGAGGCCAAAGGCCCAGGGTCCCAGCCTTGTGTGGCTTCTTCCTTGTGCTTGTTGGAGAAATTAAAGTCACAGCCAAGTGCCCCACCCCTCCATCACTCAAAGATGTCTCTGCCTTCCCATGCATACCTGCTGGCCTGGACCTCAGCCTTCCGGCCCATCATCCTTTCTGCACCCCCATCCTCCACCTTCAAGACCCCTCTCTTCTGGTAGAAGTTTTGGCTGCCCATTTTTTTGTGGTGGGAAGTAAGGAGTTGTGTAGGCCTATCTGGGAAGAGACACCTAGGGCGCAGAGACCCTGATTTGCCTAAATCTGCAGGTCATCCCTTTCCTTGAGGCCTTTCTCCCAGGGGAGAACTCCAAGCCCAAGAGGTACAGGAAGGGACCCCCCCCCCAATTGCCTGCCAGAGGCTTAGGGGTAGGAGGTAGGTCTCAGTATCAGGAATTTTTTTTTTTTTGCAGGACTAAGGTTAGAACTCATGACCTTGCACTTGCCAAAGGCAGGCCCTTGTGCCCTGGAGCTATCTCCCCAGCCCCTAAGGGGGTAGGTACAAAGTGTTTTGGGAGCTTTGGATGGGTGAGCATCTCTTGCGGTAGCCTCAGGGTTCTCCCCCACCCTACAAAATGTCCTGAAAGCCAATGCTACAGCCTAGAGCCGAGGTATAGCCCCACCTTCGTGGTGCCCATTCTTTACCACCCATGTACTTTGCCCCAAGGCCCGGGCTGCTGTGACCTCCAGGATGGCATGCCTGAGCCTCTCCCACAACAGGCACAAGACAGTGCAGTCCACAGTGAGATGACAGACGCAGGGCCTGGGGCCTTGCAGCTGTTTGCCAGAGGCAGGGGTGGGTGCAAGGGGAGTCTGGTTTGGATGGGCTGAGGAGCCGAGGCTCTTGGCAAGGTCCTGGAGGTGCAGGGGATTTGCAAAGGCGCCTTTGGCCAGTTTCCTTGGGCCAGGCCTTAGACCCCAGCTCATATGTGGAGAATGGGATTTTACAGTGCACAAATGTTACTTGGTGGCCAGCTCAGTCCACCCTGAGGTGGGGGGTGGAGCTGGCGCACATGGGTCCCTGTGCACTTGCCCAAGTACGTGCTTTAGACCACTGAGCTATTTCGCTGGCCTCATTTGACAGAGGTGGTGCTTTACATTTTTTTCTCTTGTCTTTTTGAGACAGGGTCTTGCTATGCAGTTCAGGCTGGCCTTGAGCCCCCTTTTGTAGCCCAGGCTGGTCTTGAGCTCACTGATCCTCCTGCCTCAGCTTCCCAAGTGTTGGGATTATAGGCATGTGCCACCATCCCTGTCTTATAACTTTTAAAATTTATTTGATACTGGGTCTCGCTATGCAGCTACCCAGGGATCTTCCCATCTCAGCCTTCCCAGAGCTCGGATCATATGTATGTGCTGTCAAGCCCTGGTTCTGGGGCTGGTATGTCATGTAGTACCTAGGATTGAACTTGGGTTGTGTTTACCAGGCAGGCATCTAGAGTGCTGAGCTCTTAAAGGCCATTTACTCCTCAGCTGTGCTGAGGATCAAACTGAGGGCCTGCACACACCTGACAAGTACTCTCTTTACAACTGAGTTAATTTCGTTTTGAGGTCAGAGGTGGGGTCAGACTATGTAGTTCAAGCTACACAGCCCAGATTGATCTTAAACCTGTGGCAATCCTGCCTCAGCCTCCCGGGTGCTGGGATTACAGGTGTGTGCCACCATGCCTGCCACACTAATTTTTAGGTAGCACAACAAGGTGGAGACCTAGTATGCTTGAGGCTGTGGCAAGTGGCAAGAAGTGGGGTGTAGCTAAGTGTAGCTTCTCCTGTACAAAGCCCCAAACTGATAAAGTTATTTGATTACTTGGAGGAACATACAATTAAGCATTCAGGTATTTCTTATTATCCACACACTGAACTGCTAGGAAGAACTGACTTTATAAAGTCAGGGCAACACAGCATGACACATAAACCTGAGGTAAGAATATCAAACTCCCGTGGCAGATGCCTGCAATCCTAGCACTTGGCAGGAGGGGGTGGGATGGCGAGCTTGACACAAGTCTGTGCTGCACAGCAAATTCAAGGCCATTCTGAACTAGTGAGTCTGCATCTCACCCCCACCCCCAAACATCACTAGCTCCATACTGTCTGGATCCATCCTAGGGCATGGGACTGGGTGGGAAGCTGAGGCCAAAGTGAAGGAGAGGCAGGTAGCTACTGCAGTCACTCGCGCCGGACAGGAGGAAATGTGACCAAGGAGCTTGCTGTAGTACAAGCCTCAGCTAGATGAAATGGGCCCACTTCCCAGACCTGGCAGTGGCCAGGCTCATCCTCAACAAGGAATGTGATTAGGATGTTGTGTAAAAGCACCCACTGGCCCTGAGCAGCAGGTGAGCAAAGCCAAGCTTGCAGCAGCACTGCAGGGGCTCCAGGGGTACCCACTTTAGGAGGGTTCCCAGGACCTTGCTTAAGGCAGCTGTGGACTGAGTCGGGGACACCCTACTGCACACCAGAGTAAATCTTGGCGGTCCTGTGAGGACGGAGCTTGAAGTTTTGGCCTCTACATTGAGAACCTCTACAACACAGGCAAGAAGTGGCCTTGGGAGCCAGAGGCCAATTCAGGAGACCACAGAAACAAGCTGAGGATTTGGGTAAAGTACTGGTTTATGAAGACACAAGAGCTAACTTAACTTCCTGTCCTTGGAGCAACACATCTAGCCAAGATACTCTTCTTGACAGATTACCAGATAGAGGACTAGGTCGGGATTGCTTAGAACCATTAAAGCAGCAGCAGCAGAGCAGTTTGATTCTCTTTGGGCCCTGAGTAGCTCAGCTTAGAGACTCAGGCTGATCTCTTCAGCCCACAAAACCACCTTCTCCCTGACCTTAAGTACTCTGCCACTAAGGAGCTTTTGCTGGGACGTGGCTGTCTGGGCTGGGCTTGCAGAAAGCAGAATTCACCAAGGGTTCGAGGCTCCCCTCTCAGGCTGTTTTTCTAGATCTTCCAGGAATGGCAGGGACCCTGCCCTGAGGCTTAGCTAGGTGAGAGGCCCTCATCTCAGGTGACTTCTATACTGAAGGCGGGTCCTAGCCTCTGCCTCCAGAAAATCAAGTAAGAGAGGAGCTGTGACACTGGTATCCACTGGGTGAACAGTTCAGAACGGCCCCTAAGTGAAGCTAGCCCTGAACACACTCCTTGTTTAGCCGTGCGGCCCGGATGGGTCCCTGAATTTGTAAAACCGGCCTCATTGTGCTGCTAGAGCATGCAATTGTCATGCTAGTGGAGTGCCTCCGGCTACATTCTCATCTCTGGCTCCACCCTCCCCTCCCCCACCTAGGCTCTCCAGTCCTGGGAGAGCTTGGAATTGCCGTTTTTAAAGCGCTCCCCTCTGTGGCTGTTTTTTAGATTCCCAGCGAAGGGCAGAAATCCTGCCCTAAGGCTTAGCCAAAGGGCCCGGACCTCAAACTAGCCACGGAGGAATGAGATGGGGCTTTCCAGAGCTGTGCTCCTGGCCCCTCTTGTCAGGAGGACTTCAGTCCAATCCCTCAGACTGCATTCAGTTGGCCCAGGCTAAGGCCAGACTTGGGAGTCCCATCCAAAGAGTTCCTATTCCCAGGCAGGTAGAAGTCAGGGTGTCTTTGGCCTTTTACTTTTACCCTTCCTTCATATTCTGGTCTGAGATCTGCGGGAAGGGCAGTTTTTACTCACTACCATCCTGTGCTTCCTAAACTTTTGCAACACAGGGTTCTGCATAACCTTAAGACCACTTGAGGTCCTGGTGACCACCCGAGCACTACTGCCCCGGCGTGTCTGCTGATACCTCGAGGACGCTTGGGCCCCTCCCTAGGACTGAAAGCATTTTAACCTTGCCCTGACCTTTGAAACCGCTATCGGTAGGAGGCCATTCCTGGCCCCTATACTCATTCACAGGATTAAGTCGGAAAAACAACCTCTTTATTTAACATACCTAATTTAGGGTAAGGGGCTGCAAAAGTGGCCAAAGCAAAGGAGGTTTGGCCCTGGACAGGGCAGTCCGCCACAGGCGGGTCTCACACGTGCAGGTCCCGCAGGACACCCCGTTCGGCGGCCGCATTGCCCAAGATGAATCCCACTGCTAGGGACACGGTCTGGTCGAAAGAGCCCCGAAGCTGCTCCACGTGCTGGTTCAGGGCCTGCAGCTGGTCACGCAGTGGGCCCAGGACCGATACGATGTCACCGAGGTGTGTTAAGGTCTGAAGCAGCGCGGAATTTAGCGAAGGTAGCGGTACTTGCGGGGGTGTGCGGTCGTCGGGGCGACAAGGCGGAGCGTCGGGACCCTCTGGGGAGGGATCCGGGTCCGGTGGGGGTGGGGTTCCCGGGGCTTGGGTCGGGTCGGCGACGAAGGTTCGCAAGGTTGTCGGGGCGTGAGCCACGGAGGAGCCGGGGGGGAAACAAGACTCTGCAGACCTCGGCGAGGACGGGTTGAACCTGAGCAGGCAGGCGGGGTCTGCGTCGGGGTCTCGGGTAGCTGGCTGCGGCGCTCCGCCTGCACAGCAGAAAGCACGATCGGTGGGGGTCCCCGGGCACCGCCCCCCACGCCACGCGGCCCCGGGCTTGCTCCCTCCCCGCCTACCTGGCTCCTCGAGGAAGCGCGCGGGCACTGCGGCGGCTCGGCGTCTGCCCCGCTGCGGGCGCCCGGGCCCCGGGGGGCGGCGGCGGACGCGCCTCCGCCCGTGGTCGCCCAGCAGGCCCATGAGTTCACGGATCTGCGCGTCGAAGGGCCCGGACGGCTGGCCCTGCGCGTCGCGAAGCTTGTCCTTGAGGAACTTGTAGCGGCGGCGGCACTGCGCGGGCGTGCGCCGCACCTGCTGGCGGGCCAGCGCGGCCGACACGCGGCGGTAAGTGGGCTGGGCCTGGCGGCGGTCCAGCAGCAGCGAGCGCCACACGGTCGGCTGCAGCAGTGTGCCCAGCAGGAGCTCCGTCTCGCGTTCGCTCCAGGGCGTGCGCTGCGCCGAGCCCGGGGACACGGGCGACCTGGGCGACTGAGGCGCCGCCAGCGCGCTCGGCGTGGCTGGGCCCGCGGGAGGAGTCCCCAGGTCGTCTTCGCCCGGCCTAAGGTCGGCGTCGGGGCTGGCTGGCGACGGTGGCGCGAGCGGAGCAGGCCGCCTGGGCCGGAGTAGCATCCCGCGGGCCAGGCCTAGGCACGAGGCTCAGGGTCAACGGCCGTACTGAAGAGGCTGCCGCCCACACACGCTCTGCGGCCCCTGCGCCGCCGCCGCCGCCGCCGCGTCGGGTCCAGCGCGGCGCGACCCTCCCACCGCCCGCCGCGGCCCCGCCCCGCCCGCTCCGCCCCGCCCCGCCCCCTCGACCTCTCCCTGGGCTTGGCCGGGCTTTGGCCTCTGGTGTGCTAGTCCTTGTTGGGGCGCTCCAGTCGGGACGCACGGAAGCAACCTGCAAAACAGCAGTGGGCCCGTTCTCAAGAGTGTTCAATTAGCCAGGCGTGGTGGCGCACGCCTGTAATCCCGGCACTCGGGAGGCCGAGGCAGGAGGATCAGTGAGAGTTCGAGACCAGCCTGGGCTACAAAAGTGAGCTCAAGGCCAGCCTCAACTGCATAGTGAGACCCTGTCTCAAAAAGACAAAAAAATAAAAAAAAGAGTGTTCAACTGAGGCACATTTCATTACATTGTGGAAGGCGCGTAGGGTCATATGGTATTTATGCATGTGTCGTGCCCTTCAAAGACTCGCCGTCTGCAGTGAGGCTTAGTGGTACACGCCTGTGATCCCAGCATCCCAAGGCCTGGGCTGCAGAAGTGAATTCAAAGTCAGCCCGAAATGCATAGAGACCCGGTTTCAAAAAAACATAAAAAAATAAATAAGGTCTCCAGTGTGTGGTTCAGGCTGGCCTTGAGCTTACTTTGTGGCCCAGGCTGGTATCGAACACACAACAGTCCTCCAGTCGAACCTCCCCAGTGCTGAGATTAGGGTGTGTGCCATCATGCCCAGCAGGAAACCCTATTTTATTTTATTTTCTAATTTTTATTTAATTTTTAAATTAGAAGCCGGGCGTGGTGGTTCACACCTGTAATCCCAGCACTTGGGAGGCTGAGGCAGGAGGATTGGTGCGAGTTCGAGACCAGCCTGGGCTACAAAAGTGAGCGCAGGACCAGCCTCAACTGCATAGCGAGATCCTGTCTCAAAAAGACAAAAAAAAAAAAAATTATATTTTTATTTATTTATTTATTTATTTTTTGTGGGACTGGGGTTCAAACTCACGACCTTGCACTTGCCCAGCAGGCACTTGTGCCTCGGAGCCATCTCCCCAGCTCCAAAAATTTTAAATTAGAATTAAAGCAGGAAAAAGTACAAGTGATACAGAATTTCACTTAAAGTAATATGAATTTCACAGTATTTGTTGTAATACATAGTGTTGTCTTCAAACTAGTTATTCGTATTACCAGATATATGCAAGTAAAATTGCAAGAATAAAGACATCTATAAGAAATTAAGCAGAGAAAAATTGTAAAAAATTTTAAAAAGGAGGTGAAACAAATTAAAGCATATATGAAGTCTTCAAAAGTCTTCAAGTTTATCACTCTTTATAGCTGAGTAATATTCAATTGTATGAAAATACCACATCTTTTTTTTTTTTTTTAATGGCCAGTTCAGACTGCCCTGGGGGTGGGGCTGGCACAGGATATGGTGCCAGGGATCAAACCATGGTCTCTGCACTTGCCAAAGTTTTCCTCAGCAGGTACTTTATTATTTATTTATTTATTTACTTATTTGTCTTTTTGAGATAGGATCTTGCTATGCAGTTGAGGCTGGTCTTGAGCTCACTTTTGTAGCCCAGGCTGGTCTCGAACTCACACCGATCCTCCTGCCTCAGCCTCCCTAGTGCTGGGATTACAGGCGTGAGCCACCACGCCTGGCTCAGCAGGTACTTTAGACCACTGAACTATCCAGTACAACATCTTTTTAAACCATTCTTCAGACAATGGGCATTTTGGTTGTTTCCAAGATTTGGCTATAATAGATTGTGCTGCTATGAACGTCAGTGCACAGATATCACTATGATATGATGTTTTCAGTTCTTCTAGGAAAAGTCCCAGTAGGGGGATAGCTGGATTGAGTGGGATTTCCAGCTCTAGTTTTTATTTTTATTTTTATTTATTTATTTATTTTTTTTTTTCTTTCTTGTTTCAGAACCTTTATTTGTCTATTCACTTATTTTCATGGCCGGCTCAGCCCGCCCCGAGGGCAGGGCTGGCGCAGCATGTGGTGCCGGGGGATCGAACTGCGGTCCCTGAAGCCGCCCAAGCTTTCCCAAGCAGGCGCTTTAGACCACTGAGCCATCCCTCCGGGCCCAGCTCTAGTTTTTAAAGGAGTCTCCACACTACTTTCCATAATGGTGGCACCAGTCTGCATTGCCACCAGCAGTGGAGAAGTGTTCCTTTATCCATGCAACCTCTCCAACATTTGTTGTAGTTGATTTCTTTTCTTTTTTTTTTTGAGACAGGGTCTCACTATGCAGTTCAGGCTGGCCTTGAGCTCACTTTGGTAGCCCAGGCTGGTCTCGAACTCGCACCAATTTTCCTGCCTCAGCCTCCCAAGTGCTGGGATTACAGGCATGAGCCATCATGCCCGGCTTGTAGTTGATTTCTTTATGGTAGCCATTTTTTTTAATTTAATATTTTTATTGTATAAATTTAACAATGGTAGCCAGGCGTGGTGGCGCACACCTGTAATCCCAGCACTCGGGAGGCTGAGGCAGGAGGATCGGTGTGAGTTTGAGACCAGCCTGGGCTACAAAAGTGAGCTCAAGGCCAGCCTCAACTGCATAGTGAGACCCTGTCTCAAAAAGACAAAAATAAATAAATAAATAAATAAA
>PVJA010031195.1:0-25130 GCA_004027025.1 Myocastor coypus | reverse complement strand
CCTGGGAGTATGGGTTTTAGTACTGATGGGATTACGGGTGGAAGTACTTCTGGGATTATGGGTGTAGCCTATGGCAGGAGCTAAGGTGGAGAGCCTGAATGTAATATACAGAGAGACAGAGAGACAGACTGGAGCTCTAGCTGTTGTTGCTGCTCTGCTGCCCTGTTTGGTTGGCTGCCTCTGCCGCCATTTTGTTGCTGTTCCGCCGCCATGAACTGGATGCTCTCCGCCCTGCTCCACTCAGCCTTGGGCCAGCTGAGTATGGACTGAAACCTCTACGAACTGTGAGCTAAATAAACCTTTCCTTCCTTCATTTTGAGTGTTGGGTATTTGTCCCAGCAATGAGCAAAAAGTAACAAATACACATCTGTAGAAAATATTCTCTAGAAGAGGAAAAGAAGTTATTGTTTCCTTGAGCACATTTGTTAAGTAAGTGGTGTTGTGACATTATTATTCAACTACCATTGACCTTAACTCCAGGATTTTCTTCTCTGTAATTGTCTGTGATGTTCTGGTAAGACAACCATTTACTTGAAAGAGAGAGTAAAGCAATAATTGAAATGACATTAGAAGAAGCACACATCTAAAAGACCAGGATGACAGGCATTCCAAGCATAGTTTTAGTACTACACATTGATATCCGTAGTGTGAAAAACCTGTTTGAGGCTCTTAGGACCACTTTCTAATTCATCCTGTGTATATAAGTGCATAATTTTGCACCTGTCATGTTTTCTGCTTGCAGTCTCTTCATTGTTGAACCCTTAGGTTCTTGATTTCCAGTCAGCTGTATTATGCCTAATTGTGAAGTCTACTTTGGCAGTATATATAGCCAAATCCACTATTACAGAGTGATTAACGGCCAGCAAACTCAGTGGCTTATTCAAACTGTCGCTAAGAATGCTATAGCCAATGTTATGTTCTATAAGAACAAAGTAGGTAATTATTCTGCAAAAGTCTTTTACAGTGTAGCTGCATTTTCTTTAAATTAATGTTCTTGAAGTCTAATCAGTGTAGCATGGCTAGCTAGCTTGGATCATGCAATAAAACACTGCAATCTACTGATCTTGGATCATTAGTGCCCATTTTAACTGGGAAGAACAACAATACTTTTTCCAATGCGAGCAAAGGTATAATTCAACATAACAAACACATTCTACATAAAGTCTTCCCAAAGAATATTTACATTTTCTTTTGAGAAATTCAACTTGATGCTACCTTACTTTTCTCTTTTGACCATCAAGATATGCTTGGCTGAATTTAAAACTCAATCAAGTAATGATCTTACCTTTAACTTCTAGTACAACTTTAACCCCATTTCTCATCAGTAATATCTATTTCTCTTTGGTCATACCTAAAGTATTTTTGGACATTTATATCAAATTGGAGCTACTTCAAATTCTTTTGATAATAGAAAGAGTTTAAAGTAAAAAAGGCATGAATAAACAACTATTCACTTCCTAAAGGATGATTATTTGTACCATCACTACAATTTTTAAGTTTCACATGGCCTCAAATCCTTTTGTGGTGTGATTTTTTCCATCACCAGACTCTCAGAAATATGGGGAGGAAGAAACTTTAATGAGTTGCCTGCAAGTGCATATAGAAAACAGTAGGGCTAAGTTTCCCCTTGAAATTGGCACATGGATCATGGAAATCTATACCAACACTTGAAATAAAAGGCTGCAGGATCAGAATTAATGTCATACTATGTTAGTACATCCAGAAATGACCTTATCAATAGAAAAAAGTCATGGCCAATTCAGTAAATATAGAATAAAATTCACAATGGAACATGCTAGTTGTGTCCACTCAAGAGTCGTACCATAGAGAGGGAGCCAGACGCAATATACTTATAGTATGTTGACCTATTATTGTGAGTATGACAATAAGATGGGTACATCATGTTACCTTGATGCCTTTACAAACTTGAGCCACTTGATTTCCCTTGATATAATTTCAAGTTCATCAGGTAAACCTTCTGACTATAATATACCTTTCCATGCAGCACAGCTATGGGGGAAAACACTGTTTATATAAATGATGCATAGTCTGGTGCCTGTGATATTTAATTATTAGTGTAAATTTATTAAAATATCTTTTAACATGATTTACCTTCCCCACAAAGTATGACTACCGGGAGATATTTCTCATATCATGGTGTCTTGAGTATTATCATCATCCACGTCAGGTTTATATTTTACTTTGGGAGTAAATGAATTGGCATTTTGGAATCTGTCTTAGCGTAGGGAGTTTAATTAGTATGTGTGCATCCCTGACAGGGGGATGTAAACTCAAATAACTGATAATATGTGGTTTTGAAGGTTACAAGACAGTGCCAAGCTTAGGAGCATAATATGTTCACCAAAGTAATGAAACCTTCCTGTGAGGCATCCTAGGATCCAGCATGTAGACTATGTTCCCTAATGGCATGCCATATGGGTGGGAAAAAGCATTTGTTAACTTATGAAATAACAGGTCTTCTAAAAGCTTATTAGCTATGATTTGTCTACCAAGGATAAGATGTTTACGTATTTTTGTAAGCCTATTATAAAATATGATCACATTAACCTTTTTGTACTTTTTAATGAAATTTATGGTCTGTACAAAAATATGTGAAAGGCATGTGAAAGTTACTTATTACAATGAAACAAGCCACTCTGAAATACAAGACTAGCAAATTACTAGTAGAGTTAAAATTTCTTTATTCTTTCCTGATCCTTATCACTACTGGGTCTCAAAGGTAATTCAAGTCCTGAATTCTTTTAAATTTTTATTATGTTTAATAAGAAATACAATTGTGACAATTTCAAAACACATTAGTGGTACCTTCTCCATTAATTGATATAATGCATATTGCTGTCCTCGTAGTAGTTGTTTAGAGCACAGGATGCAGATATGATAATTTTTCTAATCATTATTCATACAAAAATTTCTTCTCATTAAATGAGGAACAGGAAGACTTCATATATAAGTGGATGTACCTTGAAGATATACTCATAAATGAAATAAACCAGACTTACATGTGTAAATATCACAGTCTCCCTAGTGTAAGAGCTCAAAAGAAGAAAAGAAAATGGAAAGGCATAACAAAGCTGAATGGAAATCAAGAACTTAAGGGTTAAACAATGAAGAGACTGTGAGCAGAAAAGATAGGAAACATGACAGGAGCAAAACCAAGCACTTATACACAGGATGAATTAGACAATGTTCCTAAGAACCTCCAACAGGTTTTTCACACTAAGCATAGCAATGTGTGACTTTAAGAGTATGCTTGGAATGCTTGCTATTCTGGTCTTTTTCATGTGTGCTGTTTCTTTTCTTTGTTAGAATTTTTTTATACATTTTTTCTTATTTCAGAACCCTTGCTTATTTATTCACTCATTTTTATGGCCGGCTCAGCCCACCCCGTAGGGCAGGGCTGGCGCAGCATGTGGTGCCGGGCATAGAACCGCGCTCCCTGAAGCCACCCAAACTTTCCCAAGCAGGCGCATTAGACCACTGGGCCACCCCGCTGGGCCCCCATGTGTGCTGTTTCTAGTGTAATTCCAATTATTGCTATTCTCTCTCTCTCTCTCTCTCTCTCTCTCTCTCTCTCTCTCACTCACTCTCTCTAAAGTAAATGGTTGTTTTACCAGAAAACAAAAAAGGGTATTAAAAGAGAGTGAGAGACAAGGAAAAATGCCATAGGATGGACCGGATACAATTTTGCATACGCTGAAATTTCTAAATTTCTGTGTAAAAATGTGTAATGGCTTTTAGCACATTCTATAGAGATTTATTAGAATATCTATGATTGATGGAAAATGCCAATTCCAAGTTAAGTCTAAGATACTCAATTTTCAGAAAGGCAGTGATTTTAAGCTCAAGTACCTATGTTATAGAGTAATAGTATCACTAAGCTTCTCTTCTGCAGAGTTAAGAACATAAGTTGAAAAAAGCAAAAAATAGAGAAAAAAAGGGCTACAAAGATAGCCAATATTTTGGCCTTAGCCCTTGAAGATCAATGAGGACTCAGGACAGAAGAGAACCTGTGCTATAATATCCTATAACTCAGTGGTGCCTCAAATTTTATGTTCAAGGAGATTTTGGGGCCACAGAGGAAAGGGACTGACAATGTATAGTGTGCCTACAGAGAGTTGCCTAGAGAGAAAACATTTTCTCAAACTTTCATAAGGAGCAAACTGGTCAAGCAATGGCCATGACTCATCCAGACAGCTAACACTGACAATGGATCTACACATCACTGCACATGGTTTCAAAGTAAATCCTGAGGGGATTTGACTGATCTTGGGAGATACAAAAGTTACATGTTTTGTTATACAGGACTTGCTTTAACTTGCCCTTAGCCACCCAGTGGAAAAGTTTAACCACGATACATAAAACGTAAAGCTAGATTAGTATGTTGAGTTGTTAAAAAGGCTTAAATCTACAGCTTTCAACATTGCCAGTCCTGCCAATAACCCATTATGATTGTGGAATATTGGACTATGTATACAACTACTTTTTCTCAAGTCCTGAATTTTATATATATAATTTCCCAGAATTTTGTAGGGAATTTGAATTTCTCTATATGTAGATATTCTTAAACATTTGACTAGTTATTTGTTTATTTGGGGCTTCATAAGAACTGTTTCATGTTTTACACATTTTTGTGGGATATGGTTTTTTCATTCTAAATTGTGTTTCAAGATTGTTCTATGTTGTGGCATGTATCTGTACTTATCTCCTTCCCACTGTTTTACAATGCCACAATTTGTTTATTCTGTTAGTGAACACTTAGAGTATTCCTGTCAATATTACTGGAAG
The DNA here is from genome assembly GCA_004027025.1 of Myocastor coypus. Lineage (NCBI taxonomy): Eukaryota > Metazoa > Chordata > Mammalia > Rodentia > Myocastoridae > Myocastor > Myocastor coypus. Next base: position 20,324 of record PVJA010031195.1, on the reverse strand, counting down.
TGTGAAACATTCAACAAGTCAAATACATAGTAGAATTAGAACACTGTACGGTGTGTATGTCCTAAAGTTTATTAGATAATGACATGATTTTCAAATTCTGCCATTGTCCAACATTTTTATGTTTACATCAGTAATATCTGAGAGTTCTGGTTGTACCACACCCTTGCCTATGGCTAGTAGTAAAGCACTCTCAATTCTTCAGTTTTGTTTAACGTGTTAAATTATTTCAATTTCACAATTCATTTTTTTGTTTAGTAATGTGCTCCAGCATTTTCATATATTTAGTGGTCATTTGGGTTTCCTGTTCTGTGAAATGTGTGTTTGTCTCTTTTTTATTGATAGTGTTTAAATTTGTTTTCAGGTTTTACTCTGAGCATCTTCCTATTAACATTTTACTGGTTTTTGTATTCCAGATATCTTTGTCTGGTTTGCGGTTATTCTATTTTACTTAGACTGACATTTCATCATCAAAGTTTTTTTAATTTAATATGTCCATATTTATCAATATTCCTTTGTGTTTTGCACTTTCTGAGTCTTGTTTAAGGCATATTTTTCTCACACATTATCATTTAATGCTCAAAGTACCACATGTTGAACTCCTATTAGCCTGATATTGATCTTAGCAAGTATTTCCTTTAGTATATGTCTGGAAGTTCCTGTAGCCATGTAATAAATGTGATGACAAAGTGGACACCACTGTCAAATTACAATATCCATTCTTTTCTTCTCCAGCCAACAGCTGCTGTCCTTGAAGCAGTATACCAGATTCCTTTTGTAGCTTGTCATTGGGTCATCTCTCAAAATATTATCAGTATCAGAACATATGCCATTTTCCAAAGAAACCTCTCTGGGTAGTTCTGGGCTATTCATAAATATAGGCAGAATGTGTTTCTCTAGATATGCATTGTGACCCTTAGATACCAAATGTGCATTGTTGCATAGATTCATAAATACATTATTTGCTCAACCATGAGCAATCACTTATACTTCAAATCCAGGAAATTTAACTTTTGCAGTCAATTCATTTGTTTCTCACTGACTTTATTCTCATACAAAGTGAAGAAATGACCAGATTTACCTATTGTATTTGGCGTGGTTTTGTTCTCCCAGTTTCCTTGAAGCAAATATTTGGATAGAAAGACATACCTGGAATTTCTATAAACAAAAGATAGTTTTCAGAGAAAATCCAATATAAATTCACACTAAAATATTCTCTAATTCACCATAGTTCAGCTAAAGATATATTCAATTTATTGAAAAGTGCAGTTGATATTGCATATAGTTTAGTAGTGACTATGTAATTTCTCCCAATAATGTAACAAAAGAATAGTCTTCCCAAAATCTGACTAAAATTGAGAGAGGAAGAGAGGGAGAGAAGTCAACAGGGAGAAAGGAAGAGAAAGAGAGGGAGAGAGGGAGAGGGGAGAGAGAGAACAGACTTTTTGCGCTCCTTAGACAGACTTATTACAGTCCTTAGAATGACTGAAACCCACCTACTCACAGAGTTCACAAGTGATTATAAGGCCTGATTCTTAGGTGATAAATGTCATTTCCCTTAGTGATAAGGTCCTGAAGAATTAAACCATTGCTACAGTATTCAAATTGTGTAGAACAAGTGGGGCAGGAGATCATTTGAAATGGAATACATAGCCCCTCAGTTATTTTGATTAAGTGTTCCTGGAAGATTACTTTGAAATACTTTGACATATCTCCTGTAAAGTGTTAGCATCTATTTCCTCTATATTTAAATTTGCCTACTTTCGGCTATGAATTTATTAGGAGTATGGTGGAACACATGCTGTGCTAGTTCTGTGCCTAGCTGATAAATTTATTCACATTTTATACCTTGGTTTCATGGAGCCCTGCCTCACCATATAAGAAGTCTGTACACACTGCTAAGAGACCATGTGCAGAGGCCCCGAACTTCCAAAGAGTGGGACAGAGGTTCTAAGTCTTCTCTGCCTTCCTTTTGTTTGTTTGATGAGTTTGGCAGTTTTGTTTGTCTTTTCAAAGAACCTAGTACTTCTTTGTGTTTATTTTTTGTTTTATATATTTGTTTATTAATTCTTTTCTTCCTCAGATTTTATACTTTTTTGTCTTTTTTTGAGACAGGGTCTTGCTGTGCAGTTTAGGCTGGCCTTGAGCTCACTTTTGTAGCCCAGGCTGGTCTGGAACTCGCACCAATTCTCCTGCCTCAGCCTCCTGAGTGCTGGGATTATAGGCGTGCGCCACCACGCCTGGCTTTTAGACTTATTTTGTTTCTTGTCTTTTCTAAAGTCTTGAGATATGTCAATGCTATTTATTTGAAATTTCTGCGTTTCTCATATTGGAAGTCACAGCAACAAACTTCACTATTGTCAAAGCTTTCATTGTGCCCATACATGCTGGTACATAGGTTTCTATTTTCTGTTGATTCCAGTGTCTTTTCAAATACTTTCTTGATTTCTTTGGTTATCCAGTGCCCATTGTAAAGTGTATTGTTCAATGGTCATCTGAGTTTCATTTGATCTATAGCATAGTTTAATCCTGGTCCTTTTTGAAAGTTTTGGTTTCAATAAGCTATATATTGCTGACAATAAGGTGCTGAAATTTCCCACTACCATTATATTGGAGTTTTTCCCTCTATGTCTTATATAATTTGTTTTATTTTTTATTTTTTATAATTTGTTTTATATAATTATATGCTTTGGCGTTTAGTACAAGTGCATTTACAATTATTATATCTTCTTAAGCTATTCCTTTATCAGTATATACAATGTCCTTCTTTTTCTCCTTTGGCCTATTTTGGCTTGCAGTCTGTTTTGTTGGATATTGATATAATTTTTCATGCTTGAGCTTAGTTTCCATTTGATTGGAATTTCATTTTCCATCTTTTCTCTTTCAGCCCGTACATGTCCTTGCACATCAAGAGTTTCCTGATTGCGTTTTGTGACTGAATAACATTCCATTTATATATGTATAGTTGATTCTGATAATCCACAGAGTCTATATTCAACAATTTTCACACTCACAAAAATTTACCCATAATTCTGATATAAGTACTGATGATGCTTTTGCAATCATTCTGAGTAAGTTTGGGCAGAATTGTAAAATCATTTGTGCATCTAAAGGTGCATCACCTTGAGTCAGGTTGAGCAAAGTGCCTTTTTCTTTTGCTATTATATGGACAAATACCTCTTTTGCATATTAGTACTTTTAGCAGGGTTATGCAGAATGAGGGTGGCTAAGGACTAACCCTTCTACAGACTCTTCCCAGGTTCTTGTTGCTCTGCACGATCGGTTGGACAGTGCAATACAAAAAAGTGAGGCTTTACATTTATTAAAATTAGGGATATTAAAATATTAATATCAGAGTAAATGTGGACCAATTAAACTTAGGACAAGAAATATACTCTTCAGGGTGAGAGTAAGCCACTGAAGAAAGAGAGAATAGTGGCAAAAATATTAGTTACTACAATCTTTTGTAGCTCCTATTCTGTCATTAGGTCTAGGCCATCCTATCAGAAACTTGGTTGAAGTCATGTAAGAATTAAACGTAGCATTTTACAATTAGTTCCATGTGGAGGGGCTGGGAGCTGTTTGTCTGTGCATATGTCCTGGATCTCCATAATTAGCATTTGTGCCAACTTGTGTACCTGGCTGGTGATGCTCTTTTCTTATGCTGCAGTACCATGACTTCGGCATTTTCATGCTTTTGTTGTTGATTTTGCTGCTTAAAATAGTTCAAAAGCACAGTATTCAAGTGCTATTTAATGTAGCTTGTGAAGAAGATACATTATAGCTATATATATATATATATACATATATATACACATATATATGTGTATATATATATCATGTAAATCATTTTAATTGTAATAATAGCTATAATGAATGTAGGAGGTTCGTCTGCACATGAATGACCCAAAGAATACACTTGAGGGTCTAGATTTCACATCAGTGTCCTGTATGAGTCAGGCTAGAAACCTAGAGTCCATGACAGTGTCTTCCACGAGTCCAGCTGGAGGCCTACAGCCAATGAAAATATTTCATGCAAATCTCTATCAAATATCTGCTCTGAGAATACCCAAAGGCTAGTGGTGGTAGCTAGAAAGTTTGTGCCGGTGGGATGAAGGATCTGTGCCAGCAGGCTGAGGGAGCTGTACTGGAGCCAGAAAATAATATTCAAGGTAAAGACCAGAGCATTATTGAAAAGAACCATAGCCATCCTCAGTGACACCAAGGAAAAGAGCTCCACTGATGATGAGCATATCTGATTTTATATCAGGAAAATCAGTTTAACAAGCTACTGCTAGATAATCAACAGCACACTGTCTTCCCCTGATAACCATTATTTCAGGCAGAAGTTTATTAATTTACCTTTAAATGTTCTTAACAGATGCCTAGCTCTAGTCACTTCACCACTCTCGGAGAGGGAAAGCCATTTGCATTGCTGCTTCAGGGAGTCATTCGCCAAATCAAAACATTAAGGACAGTCTACTCTACTCCATCTGGCACAGAAACCCAGTCTGGACTGATGTCTTTAAGATCATTGCTAAGGTTGTGAGCCAGTCATGGGGTAGTTAAGGTGCCTTAAAGATCTGTTACTGTTTTATTTCACATTGAAGTATTTTCTTGGTTGCTATAAACTTGGATGATTTTCTGGATCTGTTAGGGTTCATTCTGACAGATTTGTCAAGAGACTTTGGTGTTTTGTGAAGGTATAGATCCTTGTGCCTCTATTATATCCTTTACAAATAATTTTTATGAGTGTCAGGTGCACCACATACATTTATTGCAATAAGCATTTTGTTACAGCATGAGGTAGAACAAGTTTTTAGCAGTCTGAAAGTTGCTGAATATATTTGAGCATAGTTTTATTACTCAATGCTAAAATGTCATCTAACTTCTAGCAGAAGGACTTTTCTCTATAGTATCATTATCTCCATGGTGAGTTACAATGGCTCTTAATAGAAGTTAATATGAGAGAATTCACCTGCATTTTTATTTCTGATTTTTAGTAAGTTAATTGTTTTCACAATGGATTACATTTCAGAGAGTCCCAAGCCACCAAAATTCAAAATTCACTAACCATTTACCCTTATTCTAACAACACATATCTTTAGGAGAGTAGGCTACATTATGTATTTGTCAGGAAGATAGTCTGTTCGGTTCCTCTGTTGTAAAATGTTCTTTGCTTCTTATCATCTCTTTTGGATTGTTGCTTTATAGCTTTCTCTTCAGTGACTGAAGATAATGTCCAGGTATTTACTTTGTGTTTGGATAGTATTTCCTGTCCTTTGCTGATATATTACTGCAGCCAGTTTTCTTTTCTTTTTCTTTTTCTCCCAGTACTGAGGACCAAACTCAGAATCCTGACCTTGTCAGGCAGGAACTTATGCCACTGAGCTAACTCCTTGGCCCCCAGCCAGTTTTCTGTAGCATTATATCTTTAAATTCTTTTCTGTTGGTAGAAACTACGTTTTATTTGCTTATCTATTAAGTATACTCATACTTCTGAGACTATATTTCTTGAATTTTAGTTTAGAAAAAAATTCCCTATGGATCACCTCTTTATGAATCAGATGTGATTTTTCTGAGTCATTTTATTCTTTCATGGACCTTTTGTGAAAGGCAATGTTAACTGTATACATTCTTGTTAATGATTCCTTAGATTTATTGAGAAATTGGCTAAGTCAAATATGACTTAGCTGTAATGGAAAGAAGATAAAGTGTATATAATCCTCCATTCTGTTCTTTCTCTTTCCCTCTCTCCTTCTTCCCTCTCTCTCCCTCTCTCCCTCTCTATCTCCTTGTCGCTCTCTCTCTGTGTTTCTGTCTCTTTGTCTCTCTGTTTTGTGTGTGTGTGTGTGTGTGCGTGCGCGCGCGCGCGCGTTACATTTCATTTTCTTTATGCTTTTGATAAAGAACCGATTTGAATACTTGTCCTGAAAAAATAAGGGAAATAGGAAAGCTCATGAACTGTTGTTAGAAAGTTGGAGTACGCTGGAGTGCAGGCTTTCTCCTAATATCTGCCAATAACCCACTACTATTACAGAATATTGGACTATGCATACAACTACTTTCTCTTAGTTTAATGAGAAGAAATGTTTGTACTAATAGTGTTCAGAAAAATTATCATGTCTGCACCTCATACTCTCAACAACTACTATGAAGACAACAATATGCATTGTATTAATCACTGTGGCTGTTGTACTTACTTGTTTTGAAACTCTCATTGTTATTTCTCTCTTATTAAAATTAACAAAATAAAAAAAAATATGCCATACTTTAAAAATAAAAAAATCACATTTTACTGGCAATCATACTTCCCCAGCAACATAATTAAATTAGTATAAAAATAGCATGGAATTTCCCTTTGAGTTACTTATTGTCTTCTCATTTTTAAAGCTATGCCTCAGGAAGAGGGTCTCACTCTTTCCATCTGATTATTATGTCCATTCTTTGGCTGGTCTCTTCATTTCTATTATCCACATTATGGTCAACATAATTTATTTTATTTATTTATTTATTTTTTTGGCTGGCTCAGCCTGCCCTCAGGGCAGGGCTGGCGCAGCATGTGGTGACGGGGATTGAACCATGATCCCTGCAGCGCCCAAGCTTTCCTAAGCAGGCACTTTAGACCACTGAGCCATCCTGCCGGGCCCCGGTCAACATAATTTAAAAATGAATAACAACAAAACAAATCTGACTATGTCATTTTCTTACCTCAAAGTGTTTTCCCTTTGAATATAGAATGATGTCTAGCTTGCTTTATGTTTTTGAGTCTTTCTTTACTTAAATATTTAAATTTATTTTACATAACGTCCCATTGACAATATCATAATCCACAATGACATTATTGTGCTGTGCTATTAAGTAGCTTGAACCCCGCTTCCAAGACATTTATAAAGCATTCTCCTTTATTAATACTTACTTCATTACCTTGGAGACTATATTCCTCTCTGGTGCTTGTCCTCTGTGCTCTGCTTCCCAGTTACTGTGAAAGAGTGCTGTATTGCTCCTTGTGCCCTTCTGCCACAATTTTCCCACCTTGGGGACAGCCTACCAAAAATTAAAACCCTACAATTTTGAGCCAAGCAAACCTTTTCTCTTCCGAATTGTATATGCCACACATTCTGTCTGATCAACAAGAAAGCTAACCAATATGTGCTGAAAACAAACCAATTGAGACAACTGTGCCTATTAACAAATATGAATTCAACTTTATTGCGCTTTAGTGCCTTTACCTATCCTTACTTTTTTGTATGAATATCCAGCTTTACCTGGTTTCAAAAACATTTCTTGACTACTTACTTCATAATAAGTCTTCAGAGGCCTTCAGTTGGTATTGATTTTGTCCAATGTTTTCTCATAGCACACTGGTTATGTCTATATTACAGCATTAATCAGATTCTCCGTTGGTTTATTTGAGTAAATGTTTGTCTCCCTTAGTGGACTGTGTGTCCCTGAAGGTCAGGTAGTGCTTATCTCTGCCCATTTTTATCATAACAACCATCTTAGGGCATTCCAAACAGCATGCACTGAATAAATATTTGTTGTATCAAACTTGGTTACATAAGGAAGCTCATTTAGTTCATAAGAATAAATCAGTAGTACATTCATTCACAGATAACTGCAAACTCAGCTGAACTCATTGGAATGTCATTATGTAATTTATCGTGGCAGTTTATGAAGACACTGCTTTTCTTTTATGACCAGCCTTCATTCAAAACTGTCATTCTGCCCCCTTAATGCAGAGGTCATTACTTCTTTCTACTTTTAGTAGACAGTGTGCTTTGTCAGTGGCTTCAAACCTGGTATATTCCTGATTTAATTGTGTTAGTATTTTTAACTATGAATTTTCCTGGATTCCACTCTAGAACAACTGAATTGGTGGTGCTTTGGAATTTGTGTATTTAACAGGCATCTGACACTTGATAATACTTAAGTGCAGCTGCCCTTTCAGACCTGCTCCATGTTCTTCAGTCTGGTTTATTTGTTGAACTGATTCTACCAGCTTTAAGAATTGCCTGCCTCTGTGACCCAGCTAGCTAATATATTTTTTTTTGTCTTTTTGAGACAGGGTCTCGTTATGCAGTTGAGGCTGGCCTTGAGCTCACTTTTGTAGCCCAGGCTTGTCTCGAACTCGCACCAATCCTCCTGCCTCAGCCTCCCGAGTGCTGGGATTACAGGCGTGAGCCACCACACTGGGCTAGCTAGCTAATATTTTGCAAACTGGTTTTGATTAATATTATTTTTTAAATTCACTTTGTAGCTTATACAAAAAATGGAATGGATTATACACATGAATGGATGCTGGGTAACATTTTGGTACATATATATGTTATTAAGGTTTAAATAAGTTTTGCACATATTAATCTCTTTAGTAATATATCATTTTATTATAATGAAAACTTTCAAATCCTTTCTTTTAGCTTTCTGAAATGCTTAATACATTTTAGCTTACTATAATCATCATACATGCAACAGCAGAGTAGAACTTCTTATTCCTATCTAATGATAACTCAGTGCCCGCTGATCCCCAACCACCCTACTCTCTTTGACCTGATGTATCGCACAACTTTCTTTTCCTATTTTATTAGTGTTTCCTTTAAGGGCATTTACCATTTACCTTAAAATATGCCATAGACTATTTAGGAAAAGTCTTAGGTTCATACATAATCAGAAAGAAGCATATTAATTAGGCAAGGGGGCATTACTGAAGACAATGGAAATTGTTGCCCTTAAAGAGTGGCCATATTAGTGGTGTCGCATACCTATATTCCCAGTGCTGGGGAGGCTGAGACAGGAGGATCACTGTGAGTCTGAACTGTGTAGTGAGACCCTGAACGAAATAAATAAATAGATAGACAGATAAATAAATAAATAAATAAATAAACAAACAAACAAACAAACAAACAAAAATGACTTAAAAAGCAAAAAGAAGCTAGTTTTGCTGGTGCACATTTGTAATCTCAGCACTTGGGAGCTGAGGTAGGAGAATCAGTGTGAGTTCCTGACCAGCCTGGGCTACAAAAGTGAGTTGAAGGCCAGCCTGAACTGCATAGCAAGACCCTGTCTCAAAAAGACAATAAAAAAAGCAGAAAAGAGTACCAAACTTAGAGTTTTCAGGAGAAATAAAAATTGAGCTGTTTTTAGGAATCCAACAATGGTTGCTATATTGCATATTGTCTTTAAATTAGCTATTCAGATATAAGCATGCAAAATTGGTCAATGTATTAGAAAAAAGTGTATACATGAACTGTCCCCTTAAATAAACCAACAGACATCAGTAATACAGTTATCCAATCTATCCGGTGCATATACATATACCTTTCCACTTTTTTCTTTTTTCCTTTCAATTATCCCAACTATCCTTCCTTTTGAAGAGTTTATTTACCTTTTATAGTGTCTATTGTACCTTTCAGAGTTTATGTTCTCTTTTCAGGTTATTACAGGAGAGAGAGACAATTCTATGTTTACGTATGTGGACTTTATTTATTTCACTTATGAGTATGGTCTTTAGTTGTGCTCATTTACCTATAAAAGCCTTGAGTTTATCTTTGCGGCTTTATAATACTCCATTGTGGAAGAGTACCACCACCTTTTTTAATCCATTCGTCAGTTGGTGGGCTTTTGGGTTATTTCCAAGATTTAGCTATGACAAATTGAACTGCTCTAAACATGGGTGTACAAAATGGTATGTTTTCAGTTCTTCTAGAAATATACTCAGGATGAAATAGTTGTGTCAAATGGAACCATAATCCTAGTTTTTTGAGAGATTTCCACACTAATTTCCATAGTGGTCGCACTAGTCTGACTTTAAACAGTGGAGAATGATTCCCTCTTCCCCAGAGCTCCTCTAGCATTTGTTATTAGTTGATTTCTTGATGATAGCAGTTTTTCTGGATTAAGATGGAATATCAGTGTTTTAGTTTTCATTTCTCAAGTGACAAATAATGTTGAACATGATTACATATGTTTGCCTGCCATTTGTATTTCTTGATCTGAGAATTGTTTATTCATCTCAGATGCCCATTTTTTGGATTTGGTCTTTGAATTTTGGAGGCCTATTTTTTTTTTTTTCAGTTCTTGTATGTTCTGGATAAAAGTCCTTTGCCTCAGGGACAGCTGGCAAATTTTTCCCCCAATTTGGGGATTTCCCTTTTACTGTTTGTGATTTCTTTTGGCATGAAGAAACTTAGGAAAGAAGACATATCTGTTGTTGATTCTTTGAAGTACTTCCTTTGCAGTTTGGTTTATGTTCATGAAGTCTCTGCGTACGCCTATGTCCATTTTGACTGTAGCTTTGTGCATGGTGATAGGCATAGGTATAATTTCAGTCTTTGCATATACAAAACCAGTTTTTCCAGCACCATTTGTTAAAGAGGCTTTCTTTCTTTCAGTGAATATGCTTGGTGCCTTTGTCAAAGGTAAGGTTTGCGTGTATAGCTGTGTCTGTATTTTCTAATGTTTCATTAATCTTGATGTGGTTTTTTTTTTTCTTTGTCGGTACCATGATCTTACCATAGTAGGTTTGTTGTATGATTTCAGGTCAGGGATTGTGATACCTCCTGCTTATGCAGTTCCTCATGTTGTGGTGACCCCAAACCAAAAAATAATTTTGGTGGTTACTTCAAAACTGTAATTTTGCTACAGTTATGATTCATAATGGCTTTAGACGACCCCTGTGTTTTGGTCGTTTGACCCCCGCTGGGCTCGTGACCCACAGGTTGAGAACCGCTGCTCTAAGTTATACTAATTTTACTTGGGTCAGGATTGCACTGAATCTGTATAACAGTTTTGGGCTATGGACATTTTCACAATGTTGGCTTTTCCTATCCATGAGTAAGGAATATCTTTTCATTCTTTGAAATCCTCTTCGAACTTTTTTTCTCAGGGTAGTGTAATTTTCACTATATACATTTTTTACTTCATTTTATTAGATCAATTCCTGAGTGCTTCATTTTTAGGGGGATGATGATGTGAAAGATGTGGCTTTCCTAATTTCTTTCTCCATAGATTTTCTTCTTTGTGTACAGAAATGCTATTGATCTTTGAGTGTTGACATTGTATACAGCTACGCTACTGAATTTAGTTACTAAATCTATATCTTTTGGTGGAGATTTTAGGGTCTTCTGTGTAAAGTATCATGCCATCTGCAAATAATGACAATTTTACTTCTTCATGAAATTGACCCTATTAAATAAAAATAATTTTTAAGTGATTGTGAGAGACAGGTAAGAATTATACAAAATGCAGAGTTTTGTTTTTATTTCCATATTAATTGATCATGTATTAATGATGGAATAAAATTTGAAGGTATAATTAGAGACCAATATCTCAAAGCAAATTACAGGGAAAATATTGAAAGTACATTTTTTAAAAAAAAACCCCAAGGAATTGCTTTTTCTACAAAGACAATGAATTTGGAAAAAGTTGGAAATCAGTTAGGGCCAGAGACTTGAGAACCTTTTAAAACATTTCCTAAAAGAGAAAAAATGTGGTTCAGAAGGTTCCTAATAAGATATAGTAGAAATTGGTGATGAATAAGTTTAATTTCAGTTGCAGTAAGCTGTTATGTGTTGCTACATGTTCCTATTTCTTTAATTTTGCTCAATTTTGTATGAGTTTTTTAATTTTTGTTTTTATGTGTACATATTTGCAGTTCATAGTGATTACATTTTTCAGCAGGAGGTGGTACATGTTTGTTATGGTTTATGTCTAGTTGTCCTCCCAAAGCCTCATGCAATCATGGGGCATGGCTTCTATAGATTGAGACTTGATTCATGATCCCCGGGATTGTGTTTTAGTATTGATGGGATTATCGGTCTGAGTAAGGCTGAGACTATGGGTGTGGTCTAGGGCGGATATCCTAAGGTGGAGAGCCTGAATGTAATATAAAGAGCGATAGAGACAGACAAAAGCTGTAGCTGTTGCTCTGTTGCCGTGTTTGATTGGCTGCCTCTGGGACCATTTTGCTGCTGTTCCAACGCGCTGAACTGGATGCTGTCTGTCCTGCTCCACTCAGCCTTGGGCCAGCTGAATATGGACTGAAATCTCCACGAACTGTGAGCTAGTAAACCTTTCCTTCCTTCATTTTGAGTATTGGGTATTTGTCCCAGCAATGACCGAAAAGTAACTAAGACAATGTTTATAACAATTTTAATTAATTTCTCCTCTTTATTCCTTCCTTTCCCATTCCCTTCCCTCTACTTCTTCACAACTTAATATATTAGTACATTTTTCAGTATTTTAAAGATAGAGAATATGTCAATATAAATATTCTTATATTACATTGTATTTTTGTAGGAAAAAGCATGTTCACATGGGGAAATATGTAGTAATTGTTTCAAATCTCAGGTGATCATGCCTATGGTCTTGGTATAAAAGGCTTAGTGCTCTATTCTATTCAGATATATTTCACCTTCCAGCCCATCAAAAATATATGCATTGAAGTATATATACGTTTAATTATAGAATATTACATATAAAAGTGTCAAAATACCAGCACAGTAAGCATTATTATTTGGATATGAAATGTTTACTAGAAGCCTCACTGTTTTTAAGACTTATTTTCTATGCTGGCTTGAGCATGGGTGATCAATATGAAGCACCCAGATGAACTGAATTGGCATGATGCTGAGTAAAGGAGGACCACCTGAGGATGGTCACCAAAAATGTAAAAAGGTGAGTGAGCTAGAGGGGAAGAAGTGGTGCTGTTGATTGTCCTGGAGGAACTTGCCAGGCTAGTTTTCCTTATATGGACTCAGCTATGCTCATCATTGAACTTAGGACCTTGATGTCACTGAAGAAGGCTGTTATTCTTTTGTGTGGAGTTTTCATTCTTAATTTGAGCACTGCTTCCTGGCTCAAGTGTAGATGCCACAGCCTGCTGATACAGATCCTTCATTCTGGTGATGTGGACTATCTAGCAACCACCACGGACCTTTGGGCCTTCTTTGCACAAGTCCTTGAAACAGGCCCGAATAGGACACTGTTGTGGACTCTAGGCTTCCAGTTGGATTCTTAGGGGACATTGTCATGGGCTCTAGGTCTTTAGCTGGACTCATGGAAGATGTGCCATGGTATCCAGTTCCTCCACTGGAGTCTTTTCTATTTACTCTTGGGGTGGCTATTATAAAATAACCCTATGTTTTGTGCACCCTGCTTTAAATTGATTCTCTTACAAACCCTGGCTACAACACTTTCTTGTGGGCTTTTAGGAAATAAATGGACCACAAGGGTTCTAACTCTATATGATAGAGCAATCTATTGATGTAATCGTAATTTGATGTACTTATTGAGAAGAGATCAAAACAGAAGGTGGTTGTTAGCTGAAGAGAAAGAGCCATGGGGACCCATTGGACAATCTTGGAGACTATATCTGATCCAGATCTCTCCTCTGTTTTAAAAAGTTTTCTCTCCATTTTCTAGGTTTCATGAGGTGAGTAGCTTTGCTGAAGCATGCCTATCTGTAAAGATGTTTCTACCTTACCAAAAGCCTAAAAAAATTTAAATCAGTGACCATGAACTGAAATTTCTGAAATGATAATCCAAAAAAATACTCCCTTCTTTAAACTGTGTGTCACATGCTTTGCCATGATAAAAAAATCAACTTATAAAAATACATAGAAATAAATATAGAAATAGATTATATGTGCAGAAATTTTAATATTTCCCTTACATACCTCAGTGGATTGTTTAAATTATTCATGTTATTCCAATAAGCCATTTTGCCTTCTGGCTCTCATTCTTAGGTTGGGTAATAAAGGCATCTTACTGTTTACTAAAGGCAGTTTTGCCCTACACTAGCTTTGCTGAATTAGAAACTCCATGGAAGTCTATATATTGCCAAAGTTAATACATGGGAACTCTGATCTTCATGTGCAGTGGAAAATATTCATCTAACACTAAAATTTATCATCACACCATATCATCTTCAATAACGTTTATGTTATTTGCTCCCTATGATCACGATTCTCAAATTTGGTTGTGCACTGGGATCACCCAGAAAAGTTATAAAATACTATTGTCTGAGTCTTCCATCCAAGGACTTATAATTTAGTTGTTCTTAGGTATAACTGGGGCCCTGGAAATTTTAATTTAATGTTGTTGAATAAATCCAGTGTGAAGCTAAGGCTGAGAACCCCTGTAGTAGTGGGTAAAATAGGCTCAGAGACATTATATCAGTAGTATTTTCATTACAAGTTACACACTAACTATCTTGAGCACAAAGAAATTTATTGGTTTACATTACATGCCTAAGGGGCATCTGATTTCGAATATGACTGAATTATGCAGGTAAGCTCTACAATCAAGGTTGTTATTTTCTCTCTTTTTATTTTTTACTCTTTTCTCATTTATGCTTACATTCTTGGGTAAACTTTCTCCACATGATTACAAATATTGCCACAATTACTACAGGTTTTTATAGTCTTGTAGATTATAGTGCAGAAAATTTAAAAACCCATTCACTCCTATAGCTTATATATCATCTATTAGGGGAGACACTCATTATTCCAGCTTGTTTGAGCCACATACCACTGAACTAGCCATAGTGCACAGTATCAAACTAAGTTTTTTAGAAAGCAGAGATACAACAAAGAATAATGACATTTATTTGGGAATAGAATTGTATTGTCAATAGCAGAACATTGCAATGGGAGTATCTATCCCACAGTAAACTGTTGGTGAATTCAAAAAGATTGTGGCACATAGTGGCATAGGCATATAACTATAATTTCACCACTGTGGGAAACTGAGGCTGGAGTTTGAGTCTATACAGAGTAATTTAGCAATATACTGCTTCTAAATGAAAAATAAACAGATCTCAGGATACAGCTTAAGGTGAAGTTTTCCTTCTAGTTTAAATTCCAAGTACCACCAAATTAGAAAAAAAAGAAAAAAAAGAGATTGAGGAAAGTAAAAATTTTGGAAGACAAATATGCAGAAGATTACACCAGATATGTTGAGCAATAATCCTTGGTCAGAATGATTAATAATGGAAATGACATAAAACAGGCTTTATAGACAGTAACTTGACAGAGGTTTTTGCAGATTTTTTTTACATAGGGCTACAGTGGTTTTTGTGCAACTTTGTGATTCTGGCTGAGTCTTTTTTGATAGTTTCTGTCAGGCAATCATATGTACGAAGCCTTTGTCATAACCCCCCAGCTTTATTTACCTGTTTGTGTGGATGTTTGGATTCATGTAAGTGACCCTATTTTGATTCTAGAAAGCTTTTACATTTCTTTCACACTAGGAATATGGAGTAGGATGGCTCACATACCAGCTGAGTGCTCTGAAAGTTAAGGAGTTTGAATCAGTCTCATTTAAACTACATAGAATGAGATTTTTCATAGGGGAGATTATTT
Source organism: Myocastor coypus (assembly GCA_004027025.1). Taxonomy (NCBI): domain Eukaryota; kingdom Metazoa; phylum Chordata; class Mammalia; order Rodentia; family Myocastoridae; genus Myocastor; species Myocastor coypus. Next base: position 4,965 of record PVJA010031195.1, on the reverse strand, counting down.
AATTACAAGAAAGAGAAAGGAATAGTATGATAGGCAGATGATATCACTATCAAAGGGGATTTTCCATGTTTTACATTGTTTTGATAATGTTAATGGTGTTACTCAGAATATTTATGCAGCCATAACTCTCTAAGACAAAAGGAATGCCTATGTAATGGTGAATACTCTATATAAAACTGATCTTGCTTGAAATCAATTTGTAGGTTCTTATATAAGGTAACGAACTATTTTCCTTTCCAGTGTGTTACCTGAACCCTACTTTATGAATTGGCTAATTGTTCTTCCCTGCTGTGAATATTAGCTCTTAAGATCTTGGACGGAACTGAACTCATTTAGGTGAGAGAAAGTGTGTTTGATGAAAATCCCATTAGGTCCCATGAGTCAGTCATCCAACTGCTTTAATAGCCAGTGGAGGAGAAATTGCTTTGGAGGCTATTGATTTGCATATTGATAAGACATCGCTCTTGCTACAGTGTTCCAGGTAGTAAAAAAGACTATTAGAATTTTGATATTGTCAAGATTTGTATTATGTGAGAGCTCAACTCAAGGTCCCTCTCTCATATAATGAAATGTATTTATAGTTGAAGCCCTGGCCCTGAAAATCTGATTGTCAATGGGGAAAAAGTGCGTTCAGAGTCAGCGTTCTCTGTAATTGGTTAACACTCTTCTTTCTCCATGGAATCAAATAATAGAAAAAATAAATTCAGAGTAAATAGAATTTCATGCTTGTGCAAATCACTGCCAAAATCATCCCTGGGTCATGCAGGAAAAGATATTCTGTTCAGAGGAAAATTGTCTGGAGGGGAAACATTTTATGTGTACCTCTTTCTCTTATTTACTCAATTTGAAGTTCTGATTTTGAAATGCTGATTCTTTCTGGAAAGAGGTGCTGAGAAGGAGGATATTTTGTTCCCCAAAAGCTAATATTTTAGAGCTATAGTCCGTAATGAAGCAATGCTCAGAAGTGAGACTTGGAATGTAATTGAATTATGAAAGCTCTCACTCCTTTGATAGATTAATCTATATTGGATCCATAATTTGATGACATTTTGGGGAGCTGATGGAAAGTTAAGAGAGGAGGTCTACCTCAAGGGAATGGGTCATGGGGGAGTGTGACCTTGGGGACCTCTTGCTCTCTTTCTCTTTTCTCTTCCTCTACCTTGGCCCTCCCCACTCCCTGCTCTACCCTTCCCCTTCGCTTCCCACTCCAGACTGGCTTGTGCCACATTATACTGGTTTTCTTTAGATTATATATCAGTTAGATGAATCAATCTAAAAGGAAATAAGTTATTAGTTGCACAATAAAGCTAAATGGAGTAAGCTGATGCCTCTTTAAAAGCTGGGTTTATTCCTGAACTTTTGAGAAGAAGGCACCTGTGGGATAACCAGAAGGGATAGTTTACCTAGGATAGTTACAGTTTATGCTACAGTTGCTTTACTTTCAAATGCCCTGGTTTAGGTGATACATTATGTGTTTATTAAATGTATTTGACATTTGCATGTCAATTCCTTGAGTGTATTTACTAATTTTTTCTTTTTTTTTACCTTGAATTTTCATGAAAACAGTATTTACTTTCTGTGATTAATTCTTGTGAAATTCATCTCTAATCTGCATACTATGCCTTCCTTCATCGCTATTGTAACTACTATATCACAAATTTCACATTCCAGTTATCATTATTCTTCTAATAAGGTTCATAGACCATCTGTTATGAACTTCACTGTGTTTGCCCTGAAATCCATATGCTGAACCTCTCTCAATATGACTATATGTGTAGATGATTCCGCTAAGGTGGGGATTAAGATTAAATGACATCATAAGGCAGGGCTTTTATTTTGGTAAGACCAGTACCATAGAGAGGGAGAGTTAACAGGAATGTACAGGAAGACAGAAAAGACTGTGTTAGGACACAGCAAGAAAGTGGTCATCTGTAAGGCTAGAAGGGAGGCCTACAGAGAAAATTAAACTGCCAATATCTTGATTTTGTCTTTTTTTGAAGTCATCCATCCAGTCTGTTGGATTATGACAGTCCAAGGTGACTAACCTGCTGTCTGTATAAGAATCAAGTAGGGATTTGTTTGTTTAAAAAATTTAGAATTCTGAATGCTATTCCAGACTTAATTATAATTTTTTTTTTGTCTTTTTGAGACAGAGTTTCGCTATGCGGCTCAGGCTGGCCTTGAGCACACCTTTGTAGCCCAAGCTGATCTCAAACTCTCACCTATCCTCCTACCGCAGTCCCTAAAGTGCTGGGATTACAGGCATGCGCCACCACACCCAGCTTAATTGTAATTTTGATGATGGGGTTTAAGGAAGATGAGCTTTAGGAGGCTTAGATTCAATAGCCTCCAACATCACAAGCTTCACTGGTGGCACACTGCAATTGCAAAACCTTTGACTGTATATGTATCTGCTTCCTCTTAGTCCAAAGAGAAGTATATTCTTTCCTTTTTTTTTCTTTCTTTCTTTTGTCTATGCAACATCAATAGGGAGGTGGGTCATCCCACACACTGCACTCTATAGAATGATTGTGAGGACAATATGCAATATGTCAACTTTCAAAGAGAAGAAGGGGGAAAAGAAAAAAAAAAGTAATGTGGATTTAGAAAGGTTAATGTTTAATTGTTTGATCAATCTTATATACCTATATGTATTAATCTAAACTGATCTGATGATGAACACATGTAATATAACCATTGTTAAATTTAAACAATAAAAAATTAAAAAAGGAAGATATACATTGTCCTAAAATATTTCTAATCCATAGTAAATGTAAGAAGCACAGAATCAGAGATACAATGCTAAAAATTTTTTTCACGTAGATATACATCATGTCAATTCTTTGTTCACTCTGTCTCTGTTCAGGGAATTTCCTTTTAGACAGAAAGGTCAAAGATTTTTTGACCCTATGGAGTTTTAACTGAAAATTATAGAAAACCTAGACATTATAGGAAGTACAAATATGCATATATTAAGAAGTGAATATCATTTTAGGGAGAAAATTAGCATCATAAGTAACCTAAAACTGGTCCTTTAAAAAGATTGTTAAGAAAGCCATTAAGGCAGCGTTTGACTATTGTTTCTCCATTTTCTAAAGTTAGTAAGCAAACCTTGGAAATAACACTTTGTCCCTTTCTTTGGGGTGGTTAAGGATTGCTGACTTGCAGATCTCTAGGAGGAAGGTCCTTGATTCCACATTTCACCCTATACTGTACCTTAAATACTGATGCACTTAGTCTCTGGAAATTTAATCACATTTCAAGTGAGGTACCTGGGGGTCCAGAAGCAAAGTGGCATGCACTCAACTGAAGCAGCCTGTGAACATTTTATAAACCTTTAAATAGAAATTCTATAGATGTTAGGTGCAACCTAATTGTCAAATATAGTTAGAATTAGCAGGAATCTTTGCCAAATTAATTCCTGTGGAAGGACCAAGCCTTCCCTTTCCCCTAAAATTTCAGTGTTCCTCCAAATATTTCACTTGTATGAAGTATTTCAAGTTTATTATGCATACATTGCTAAGAAATAGAAATTTTTTACTGTAACTTTTTACAAGTTTTGGAGCATAATTTACATTGTACCAATATAAATAACATCCATTTGCACTAAGGTGCCCTAGAGACATTTCTATTCTTAACCGTATGTTACCTGTCACGACTTTATATAATTTCATTAGCCTCTGTTCTGAAATCAGAGTCTTTCTACCTGGCTAGTTGTTTTCATATTATCTCATATTTTAAGATCAAAATAACATACCATATTTAGAGTAACTATTTCTCCACCCTAAGCCTTGGTGCTCCGTGGTGATCCAGGTGATTTTTGTGTTGCTGTGTGTGTGTGTGCGTGTGTGTGTGTGTGTGTGTGAGGATGATTGAAAAGGATGAGTTTTATCATTTAGTTTAGTTATTTACCAAGATAGGCTTCCCATCCAAGGCAATACTATTCTTGAAATTCTAGTGGCCATATTTATCTCTATCTCATTTCATAAAAATACTGCAACTACTACCCGGGAACAGGGAACAGACAAGGCCATAGCATGACTACATGAAAGGAATCCTACACGAAAAAGGTGAAAAGAAGAAAAAGGCTTTATTGAACTTGTCCTTCGTGCCCAAAATAAAGTTGTGTGTTTTATTGATGTTATCTTGTTTGATTCACAAAATAACCATGTTAGGTCACTGTTAGCCTGATCTAACAGATAAGAGAAACATACATATGAGTTTAAGTGACTTAAATATTAAAAAGTATTTACATTTGTAATTCTTCACTCTTAACTGCATGAGGTTGTGATTACAATATACAGTGAATGTTTAAGTTAAAAAATTGGGAAAAAGAAAAAATGATATTGCTATTAACCCACTTCAAAATACTCATTGCTTGGAACAAAATTCTCCCATTATTCTTGTCATTTTCTGAAGCAGTTCTGGAAGTCTTCTTTTCATGGATTTCCTTACTTGACGTGATTTTAAAAATTACAGTGAATGCTGCAGTTATTGAATGCCATTCAGTGGAAATACAGGCTGTGAAAACATTATTGTGCAGATTCACTTATCTTTATTCACCATATCTGGCACCATGTGACCTCTGGCTCTTGCAAAAGTTCAAAATGACCGTGAAAGATAAACATTTTGAATCAGTTCATGACGTTGAGGCAGTCATGTCAATGGTCCAAAGAAAACCATTCACAAAAGAAGACAATTTTGTATTTCCTTGAATTTCCAAATATCTGTGTAAAAATTGTGTAACTGCTTATATCACGTTGTATGGAAAGTTATTAGAATATCAATGATGGTGAGAAAATATCATGTCCAAGCTAAGTCAAAGATATTTGATATTCAGAAAGCCAGTGATGATAAGCTCAAGTACTTATGTTATAGAGTATTAGTATCACAAAGCTTTTCTGCTGGAGGGTTAAGAATGTAAGTTAACAGACCAAAAATTGGAGAAATAGAAGGGCTATAAGG
>PVJA010031194.1:0-25131 GCA_004027025.1 Myocastor coypus | reverse complement strand
GAAGAGGAAGAGGAAGAGGAAGAGGAAGAGGAAGAGGAGGAAGAGGAGGAGGAGGAGGAGGAGGAAGAGGAAGAGGAAGAGGAAGAGGAAGAAGAAGAAGAAGAAGAAGAAGAAGAAGAAGAAGAAGAAGAAGAAGAAGAAGAAGAAGAAGAAGAAGAAGTTTTCTTCTCTTTGAACTATGAGGAAATAGTTGTATACATAGTCATAGTCCAGTGTTCCATAATTGCAGTGGGTTACCAGTGGCACCGACAATGTTGAAGGCTGTTGATACTAATCTAGCTCTGTGTGATATTCTAAACTTTAAATCCCTATTGTAGTGGTTGATACAATGCGTCAACTTGGCTGAATGACTCAGCAGCCTGGTTCACTGTTGGTGGGAGCCCCACTCTGGGGTACAATTGGTTCTTCCCTGGAGTATCACCAGGGCCTGCCTAGGATATGATTGGATTTCTCCCTAGAACGGGATCAAGGGCCCGTCCTGGGGTATGATTAGTTCCACCCTAGGACGCAATGAGTCCACGTCAGAATGACTGAGCACAAAAAGACTTTTTAAAGGGCTGAAGGAGGAGTCAACACTTCACTTCATCGGAGAAGCTTTGGTCTTCGCATTCAGACTGGACTTCATCATCTGGCTTGCAGCGCAGACTCTTCAGCCTCCAGCTTAGATCTCTCGTCATCCGCCGCAGACTCTTCAGCCTCCATCTACAGACACTTCAGTCCTCCATTACGGACCTGTCAGCCGACAGAGACTTACACGGAGTGCTGCAGTGAAGTCCAGGCCTCGGGATTGAATTCTTCAGTCCGGAGCGTGCAGATGCCCTGTGCGTGCTTCCTCATCTGACTCTGTGGTTATTGTAAGCCAATCTTACAATTTCTTATAGACTGTATATTAGGTGTTAATATCCATTCCTTATATTATATCTATTCTGTTCCTCTAGTAAAACCCTGACCAATACACCTATTAAATGTGAAAAAATTATACAATTTTGCACTGAAATTTAGGAATCTAGCCATATACAAATTTGTAGCAGGACAATCATATGGCATTTTTTTTTCTTGCCTCATTCTCTTTTATTACCTTTTTCTTTAAAACAAACATTTACTTGTGAGAGAGTATAGCAATAATTGATATGACATTAGAAGCAGTAGGCATTAAGAAGACCAGAATAATAGGCATTCCAAGCATGGCTTTAGTATTATACATTGCTGTCCTCAATGTAGCGGCTTGCTTCACAGTTATTAGCACATATAATTAGTTAGGATGAGAATTGTACCAATTAACTGCTAGTTTCAAAAACATGATGGAGATTCTTAGGACCACTCTCTTGACCATCTTGTGTATATAAATGTATCATTTTGCCTCTGTTATTTTTCCTAACTTTTCTCTTTGCTTTCCATTGTTTAATCCTTAAATTCTCACTTTCCATTTAACTGGGTTATACATTTCCATTTTTATGTCTTCTTTTGAGTTTTTACACTAGGGAGACTATGTGACATTTACACATGTAGGTCTATTTTTTTAAACTTATATCTTCAAGTTGCATCCACATATATATGAAGATATCTAATTTATTATTCTTTATAGCTGAGTAATACTTCATTGTATAAAAACAACACATCTTTTTAATCATTGTCCAGATGATGGGCATTTTGGTTGATTCCAATATTTGGTTATTACAAATTGTGCTACTGTAAACATAGGTACACAGATATCACTATGGTATGATGTTTTCAGTTCTTTTAGGAAAATTCTCAGTAGGGTAACAGCTGGATTGAATAGAATTTCCAGTCCAGAGTCTCCACAGTGATTTCCATAATAGTTGCACAGTCTGCATTTCTAGCAACAGTGGAGAAGGGTTTCTTTTTTCCCATAGCCTCTCCAATATTTGCTGTTAGTTGGTTTTTTACAATAGCTGGTCTTTCTAGGGTGAGATGGTATCTCAGTGTTGTTTTAATTTGCATTTCATGGATGGCTAGTGATGTGGAGCATTTATTCATGCGTTTATTAGCTTCTAATATTTTTTCCTCTGAGAAGTGTATGTTCATCTCAGATACCCATTCCTGGATTGCGTCTTTGGATTTTGGGGACCTAACAATTTTTATAAATTCTAGAGAGAAGGCCTTAGTATGAGAGCTTATTAGTTAAGAATTTTTTTCCACATTTTTGGGCTGCCTTTTTACTCAGTTGGTAATTTCTTTTGGCACGAAAAAGATCAATAAGAGGAGGTCCCAGAAAAAAAGAAAAGAGGAGGTCCCAGTTGCAAATTTTTTCAAGTATTTTCCATGCAGTTTGATTTTTGTTCATGAACTGTTTGCCTACCCCTATGTCTTTAAAAATTTCTCCTACTTTCTCCTCCAGGAGATTTATTGTTTATGTTTTAGTGTTTAGATCTTTAATCCGCATTGACTTTAGTTTAGTGCATGGTGATAGACCCAGATCAACTTTTAGCTTTTGGTATGTAGACAGCCAGTTTTTTTCCAGCACCATTTATCAAAGAGGCTATTGTCCTTCCAGTAAGCATGTTTGGCCCCTTTGTCAAAAGTAAATTGGTTGAGTGTGTTTGTAATTGCTTCTGCATCTTCCAATGCATTCCACTGATGCTCAGGTCTATTGTTTACTAATACTATACTGATTTTATCACAGTAGCTTTGTAGTATAATTTTAAGTAGTATAATTTTAAGTCAGAAACTGCTCCTGCCTTGCTTTTGTTGCCCAGGATTGCCTTTGCTATTCTATTTTTTTGTGGTTCCAAATAACTTTTAGGAATGATTTCTCTAGCTCTGTAAGGTATGTTGGTCATAGTTTGACAGGGACTGAATTAACTCTATATAACAATTTTGAGAGTATGGCCATCTTGATGATGTTGGTTCTTTCTATCCAGGAACAGGTAATATATTTTCATTTTCTGAAATCTGCTACAATCTGTTTTTTCAGAGTCCTGTAATTTTCACTGAATAGATCTTTTACTTCTCTAGTTATGTTAATTACTAAGTATTTCATTTTCTGTGGCACTATTGTAAAAGGTTTTGTTTTTTTTTCTCTAACTTCCCTCTCAGTGTGTTTGTTATCTATGTAGAGGAATGCTAATGGTTTGGGGGTATTGAGTTTGTATCCCTCTATGCTACTGAATTTGTGTATTAAGTATAGTAGCTTCTTGGTGGATTTTTTGCAAGTAATGATAGTTTAACTACTTCTTCACCTATTCTTATTGCTTTTATTTCTCTCTCCTGTCTAATGGCTCTAACTAATGATTTCAGAACTATATTAAATAGGAGTGGTGCTAGAGGACATCCTTGTCTTGCACCAGATCTGAGAGTAAATGATTTCAGTTTTTCCTCATTTAGAATTAGGCTAGCTGTTGGATTGCCATAGATAGCTTTTATTAGATTGAGGTAGAGGCCATCTATTCCAATTTTCCATAGGACTTTGAACATGAATGAGTGTTGGACTTTGTCAAATACCTCTTCTGCATCAATGGAGATGATCATGTGGTTTTTGGATTTAGGTCTATTGATATAATGTATTATATTTATAGATTTGCGTTGAAAATGTTGAAACATCCTCTCATTGCTGGAATGAGTCCTACCTGGTCATGGTGTATAATCTTCTTGATGGTTTGCCGTATTTTATTTGCTAGAATTTTATTGAAGGTTTTTGGATCTATGTTCAATGTGGAGATTGGTCTGTGCTTCTCTTTTTTAGTTGCATTTTCCTCTTGTTTTGACATCAGTATAATATTTCATTCCAAGAATGATTTTGGGAAGATTGTTTCATTTTCAATTTCATTGAAGAGTTTGAAGAGTATGTCTTCTGTAAATTTCTTGGAGAATTCAGCTGTGAATCCATCAGGCCCTGACTTTTCTTTGTCAGCAGATTTTTTTTTATTACATTTTGTATTTCATTGGCTGTTGTTGGGTTAGTGAAAGTTCTTATATCTTCTTGATTCAATTTTGGTTATTTGTACCCTTCCAGGAATCTGTTCTATTCTTCTGTGTCCTCAGTTCTGTGAGAGTAAAAGTTCTTAAAGTAGCTATTAATGAACTGAATCTCCACTGGTTCTGTGGTAATTTCACCCTTTTCCTTCCTTGTTGCTTGAATTTGAAGTGTTTTTTCCCCCCTCTTTTTGATCAGGTTAGATAGGGGCTTATCAATTTTATTTAATCTTTCAAAGAATCAGCCGTTTGACCTGTTATTTCTTTATATTGTTTTCTTCATCTCAATTGGATAAACTTTTGCTCTAATCTTTACAATTTCCCCTCATCCTTTGGCTTTGGGATGGTTTGCTCTTCCTTTTCTAGACATTTGAGGCACAGAATTAGGGTATTTATTTTTTCCCATTCTGTTTTCCTAATCTGTGAATTCACAGCTATAAATTTGTCTCTAAGAACTGCTTTCATTGCATCCCATAAATTCTGATAAGTTGTGCTTAAATTTTCATTCAATTGCAGATATTGCTTAATTTCATCTGTAACCCATTGGTTGCTGAGAAGGCTGTTGTTTAATTTCCATGTTTAATGGAGTTTTTGTGATTTCTTTTGTCATTTATTTGTAGTTTCATTGCACTGCAGCCATATAATATGAATATGATAACTTCTGTTTTCTTGCATATACTTAAGCATGACCTATGGGCTAGTATGTGGTTTCTTTTAGAAAAAGACCCATGTGCAGTTGAAAAATGTGTATTCAGAAGTGGCTGGGTGGAACACTCTGTATATGTCCACTAAGTTCATTTGTTCCAAGTTATGATTCAGTTCTGCCACTTCTTTGCTAATTTTTTTTTTTGTCTGTTTAACCTATCTTTTTGAGAGGATGAGGTGTTACGTTCTTCTGTTAAGATTGTGGTATTGGATATGAGATTTTTCATGTAAATTTTCATGTGCATTTTTCACGTGCATTAATATTTGTCTAGGTGCTCTTGCATTGGATGTATACATATTTATGAGTGTTACCTCTTCTTCTTCAATTTTTCCCCTAACTAGTATGTAGTGACCTTTATTTTGTTTGATCCTTCTTGGTTTGAAGTTGATACTATTGTGAACAGGATTTCTACTTCTGCTTTTTTCTGAGGTTCTGGGGCATGTAGTATTATTTTCCATCCTTTGACTTGCAGCCTATGAATTTCTTTATGAGTTAAGTGTGTTTGTTTTATACAACATCTTGTTGGATTTTGCTTCCTAAGCCACTGTGCCTGTCTATTTCTTTTTAATTGGTGAATTGAGTCCATTTACATTGATGGTTATAATTGAGATGTATTGACTTATGGTTGACATGTTATTTACCTGATACTGTTTACCCTTTTTAGTTCTATGTTTAACTGTTTGCCCTATTTGGTGGGTACTCTCATGCTTGGAGTTCTGGTCATTTTGATCCCTCTCTAGAATATCTTTTAGTAGTCTTTGCAGAGTTGGCTTTGTCATCATGAAATTCTTTAGTTGTTCTTTGTTGTGGAAGTATTTCACTTCTCTATTATTCTTGAAAAAGAGTTTTGCAGGGTATTGCAGTCTCAGCTGGAATTTGTTTTTGTACAGGACTTGAAATACTCTGCTGCATGCTCTTCTTGACTTGATTTGTAAAGAGAAATCTGGCATTATTCTTATGGGTTTTCCTTTAAATGTGATCTGTTTCTTTTCTCTAGTGGTTTTTATATATTGTTCTGGTATTGGATTTTTGGGGTCTTGACTATTATATGAATGGATGTGGTTTTAGTTGGGCTGATGTTATTTGGAGTTCTATATGCTTCAGTTACTGAATGTCAGATTGTTTCCCCATATTTTGGAAGTCTTTGGCCTTTACTTCTGTCCATATTCTTTTTATTTCATTTGTATTGACTCCTTCTTTCTTGTTGATGCCTATTATTCTCACATTATTCATCTTCATATCATCTTGCAGATGTTGTATTATTTTTTCCTGCATCCTAGTTATTTTTAAGAGATTCATACCTTTTCACTAGCTGCAATGGTGACTTCAACATCTGAAACTCTAACTTCACTTTCATTTAAACAATTTTACAGCTTGTGATAGAGATTTTATTTTCCTGTATATCGCTTTGAAACTGCTTCATATGATCTATTTCTTTCCTATATTGCTCATTCAAGGATTTCATCATTTTTCTATTCTTCTCTAATTTTTCATCAGTGTCTTCTTTAGAGATACCTGTTAATTCTTTCATTATAATTATCTTTTATTTTTAATTCAGAGATTATTTTTGATCTGATTTCCTCTGTATCTTTATGCAATTGTTTCTTCAGATGCTATTAATTCAGTGATTTCTTTTACTGCTTCCAAGGTTATTTCTGATCTGATTTCCTCTATACCTTTCTGCAGTTTTTTCTTTACTTCAGACACTATTATTTCAGAGATTACACCTGTGTGGCTTCCATTTTCTTCTCTGCTCGTGTAGCCTGTATTTGTTCTGTGTCAGCTCCAGGATTTAGATTGCATTTTGGTCCTTCTCTTCATCATTTTGTACAGTGCTGTCCTCTGGCATTTGTTGTAGAACTTTGGTGCAGTTATACCCTTAGATCCTACTGAAATTCTTATCCAAGAGAAATTACATGATCAAGGCAGTTATCATTTTGTATTTACAGAACTATAGTCAGGAACACTAATGATCATAGAGAGCTTTAGTGATTGACAAACTTTTGTAGCTAATGGGTTTACATTTTAGATAGTAAGAGCAAATATTATGTCTGTGTAGCTAAGCAGATATTAAATTATGAATTTATATGTAATTTGGTTTCCCTAAGTTCTCTCTGATCACCTCCCCTTGATATACCTCATGTGTGTGAGAGACACTCTACTCTGTGCTCAAAGACATTGCAGATCCAGCCCAGGCCTGGCTTGTTACACGGGGTTCTCTCCCATGGGCTGCAGCAGGAAAAGGCTGAGCAAAGGAGCAAGACCCAAGCTAGGCACATCTGGACGAGCTCAAACTTGGAAGATCCAGATAAGATAAGCTGATACGCCTTGTTCAACCCAGATTGTGGGAGGGTCTTCTCTCTTTTTCTCTTTATGTATAGAAAGGGCAGTAGGTAACCAGGTGAACTAGTCTGCCTTGAAGATCCCAGGCAGAAGGTCACACAGTCTGGGCCTTGGCTGGGTCTTGAGGGGATCTTGCAGTCAAGGAGTAGGTCCCGCACACATGCAGGGCCTGGGATGTGTCTGGAGGGAACAGGGTGGGCACGGAGTGGGTCTCATTCAAACTCGGGCTGAGCTGGGTCTGCTGTTCAGATAACATTTTCAGTGGACATAAGGCTGGATTTCTGAAACTTGTAGAAGTAGTTAATGTATACATGAGTTAAAATGTCTACAGGTAAAGCTGGTCTTTTAAATGATTAAATGCTGTACGGAGTATTATGTTTTATTTCTGTGTCTTTAGATGGGGAGAGTCCACTAATAATGCACAAGGTCAAGGCTAGTGACAGACTGGCTGCAGGGTTTATTAATGCTAGTGCCATGGCTTGAACTTGAAGAAAAAAATCATGGGACAGGTCTGGCTCTGAACTTCCAGGAATACTAGGTAAAATTTTTCTGGTTGGGTTGCTGTTTTAGTCAATTGGATCCTCAGAGGGTACTTATGCATCTGCACTGGATTATTTTGGGTTTTTGATGATAGTTTTTGAAATAGCAATTTGCTGTGCAGATCATTCTTCGAGGAGGGGTGTGGTCAAGTTTTGTCCAAGGTGACCACAGTGTATCTAGCCTGTAGAATTTGATTTCTTAGAGAGCTGCATCCATACATAGACAGTGTCTCAACTTCTGTCAGGCATCAGTTTTTAGAAGAGTTCATCCCAGTACAATGTGTAGCACCTGGCCACTTGGGTCTTGGCCTCAAGTGAGCCAGTCAGCTTTCTTGATCTGAAGGACAATGACTGTTAGAGCACAGAGGCAAGGGGGAGGGAGCCCATGAAGCTGTTGGGTGCTCCCAGGCACTGCCAGTCTGAGGAAGCACAGAGAAGCCAACAGCACAAAGAAATTTACAGTTTGCTTCCTGTAATCAGCTTCTGTCAAATACTGTAGCAGAGATTTTGTGTAAGTAACTTATCTGGAGGGCAATCATGGCATACTTGACAGCTTGGAAGTTTTGAATTAGCTTTAGAGGCATGAAAACAATGCAGGTCAGAGTTGCCTTGGGGTAGAGCTCAATCACCAAAGAGGCATGGTTGACAGCCAGCCCCTGAGTGAGTCCTTTGTTCATACTTCTGGAAAGGAGTCTTTCAAAATTTCAGGGTTATGATTCTCAGGCATTTCAGGCTGCTATTGGCACTATTCTTCCTCCTAAAGTTCAGTCAGAGTCAATATCATATCCGGGGCGGTAGACCTGAGTGTGAGGGAGGCTGGTCACAACCCAGGAGAGGTAGAAGACACACAAGCATGTGTAGAAATTCATGTTTGATAAAGTATGCATCTCACAGCATCTACATTGGAAGAATGTCTTTTCAGTAGGGGCTACAGTGGGGAACTTGAGTATATTTAGAAATGTTTAATTGCTTCTTGCCTCCCTCTGTAGTGGCTGCCAGGAAATCAGTGTAGTACTAATCTAAGGCATTAGAGCCCTAGACTGGATGTGCTCAGGGGAGGACTGCTTCACTCAAGCATCAGGATCAACCACAGTTGTGGGAACTCCTGACTTTGACCAGGCTTGGGCCTATCTAGACTAATGGCAACATTCTTCAGTATTAACTAGAGACAGGAGTTGCTGATGGTCGTCCCATGATGACAGGTGGTTACACAGGTGAAGAGACAAGGTGGAAGAGTGTTTGCTTCCTTATGGCAATGGAATACAAGCAAGCTAGTCTTTTGTCCTAGGACATTCCTGGTTGAAGGGACTTGTGGGAGCAACTTGCAAGCTGAGGAAGGCATCTTTTCTGCATTGTTCATGGCATGGAGATATTACCCAAGGTGATTCACAGTCCATCAGACTGGTGTGTGGCTGGATGTCTATTTTTGTTTTCCACAGCATCTGATATCAGTGGGGTTGCAGTGCGGCATCCAGGTTGATGTCCATGATGGTGGACATCATCACCCGGAGTCCTGGATGTGAGTCCTTTGTTCATACCTTTTGGAGGAGAGTTTTCAGAACTTTAGGATTATAGTTATCTGTCTCAAGCTGAGGAGCGTTCCTCTCAGGGAACAATCAGAGTTGAATTGCAGGGTTAAATAAGAGGGAAGCTGACTGGCTTGAAGCAAAGGAGATGTCCTCCCAGGCTACAAGTTTGTGCCTGACAGATGAAGCAGGAGGCAAAAGTGCTAGGTGCTCTGGTGATGAGGGAACTTTTGAAAGCATAGTTCTGTTCCACTGTCTACCAGAAAAATCACAAGTTTTCCCCCAACTTCTGCAATGACCAACAGCTCTCAGAGACCAACTTTAATGGAGCTTCTTCTGCCCTATCCTCAGGTCCAGCTGGGGACAATTCATTTTCCAAGGCTGACAGTCCAATTCTTCTAAATCAAAATGTGGGACTCAGCAGGAATTGCTGACAGTCATCTTGGGTAGAAGGCAGATGATGCCATCTGAACAGGACAGCCTTGTCTCTGGCAACTTCTGTGCAGGCAGTGATCTGGAATGGGTTCAGCTGGCTGGAAGTAGATGAGTCAGTAGCAGCTGCAGTGGCTGTCATGGGTGCCAAGGTGGAATGCTCAGGGAGAATGGGCCTCTTTTTCTTTTCTTTCTTTCGTTCTTTCTTTCTTTCTTTCTTTCTTTCTTTCTTTCTTTCTTTCTTTCTTTCTTTCTGTTTGTGATACAGATAAGTTGGTTTCATTTTTAACTCTATGAAAGCCCCTTTTCCTGAAGTCAGAGACTGTGAGTTTTAAGTAATTAGTGCCCATTAGATTATCCCATGGTGTCTCTTGTGTACCCTTCAATGATGGTGCAACAGACAAAGGGTTGGTGACCCTCAGAGAGAGGGACCATGCAGATGCCAATCTGGTTGCAATCTTTGAAGGGACTTAGGCAAGACTGAGCTAAGGAGGGTGCAAGGTCACATATTGATCACCACAGAACCACAAGTCCCACCAGCTGCTGTGATCAGTGCTTCACAGTCTCGGTGCACAAGTGAAGAAGCCTATCGTTTATGCTGTCCATTCCATTTACTCATTGGCACATTCATTCAGCAGGAGCTCAGAGATTAAGTATTCCAAGCCCCTTCCCTTGAGGGTGCCTTAACTAGTAAGAGTTGATGAAGCTCTTCTTGTGCTTGAACTAAGCAGGACCCACAAACTGACTAAGTGGAGTGTCCCCTGGGTCTTACTAGAATCAGGAAGGCAGACAGACAGACAGACAGATTGTGATGTATTCTTTTGGGGATACTAGATGAGCCACTCTAATGTGGAACCATACTCCTATAGGCCTCCAAGGGGACTTGAGAAATCCAGAGGATTTGGAGATATCATTGCTTCATCTGAGGGGGCCATGATCAATGACCAAAGAGATCAGCATGGCCAGTCTTTCCAGCTTATTAACCATGTACAGTAACAAACAGAAATACTGAAGAACACCCATGACTTGAGGGCAGCTTTATTTATGTCACCGGACACTGATTAAAATTGCTTCCAAAATATTAGGCCCTCTTCTCTGGTGATCTAGGGCCCATACTGGATAAGCAAATAGAATGTACAGAGGCAAAATGGCTTGTCAGTTAGGGGCTGGTATATGCAATGTGCATCACAGTGGCCAGAAATGCACCATAGTGACTGGCTACTCCTAGGAGACAAGGGACAACAGAACTAGAGCAGGAAACTTAGCAGCGAACAAAATGAAATACATTGGCTAAGAGAACATATTCTGTTACAATGAGTCTGTTTTCTTTTGCATTTATGAACATGGCCTCAGATTGCACCTGTTTACCTACAAGTATTTCACATTTGTCATTCTTTGTGGCTTTAGTATCGAATTATATTTTTTAAAACCCATATCTTTTTATCCATTCCTTGGTTTATGCACACTTGAGGCATTTCTAAGATTTAGTTATTACAAATTGTGCTGCTAAAATCATGAGTACATGTATATAGCTGTGGTATACAGTTTTTAATACTTCTTCAAAAATACAAACAAGGAAATAACTAGGTCTAATTGAATATCAAAACCTAGCTGTGAGGACCGTTCACACTGATTTCCATGGTTTTTGTACCAGACTACACTCCGACCAGCAGTAGAAAAGATATCATTTTCCCCATTGCCCCTCCAGAATTTGTTATTGGCTGATTTCTTGAGAATAGCCATTCTTTCTGCGATGAGATGGCATCTCAGTGTTATATTAATTTCATTTCTTGAATGCCCAGTGATGCTGAACACTTTTCTATATACTTATTTTCCATTTCTTTTTCTTCATCTGAGAAATATATAGTCATCTCCCATGCTCATTTTTGGATTGGGTCTTTGAATTTGGGGTCTGAGTTTTTTTCTGAATTCTTTATCTGTTCTACATAGAAGTCCTTTGTCTGAGATACAAAATTTTTCCCATTCTGTGCATTGTATTTTCACTCTGCTGTTGATTTCTTTTGATGTGAAGAAACTTTTTAACAAAAGGAGATCCCAGTTGTTGATTTTTTGAAGTTCTTGTGCAGCATGGGCACTTTCTACCTAGTCCTATGTCTTCAAGATTTCTACTTACTATTGCTTCCAATAAATTTAGCATTCTTTTTTAATACTTAAATCTTGATTCTATGTTGAGCTTAGTTTAGTGCATGGAGATAAGCAAGGGTCTGATTTTAGTTTTCATAATGTGGAAAGACTGTTTTACTGTATAACTTATCAAAGAGTTTAACTTTCTTCTGGTGAACATATCTGACCCCTTTGTCAAAAATAAGGTGGTTCAGAGTGTTTGCATCTACATCCTACATCTTCTTATTTATTCCTCTGATGAGCAGGTCTGGATTTTTTTTTTTGTCATTAAGGTACTGATTTTTCTCTAGGTGACTCTCCTTAGGTACACTATACATGGCTGATCCTTATCCTCTGTGGTGCCATAATCACTGTGAACAGAAAAATTGGGACACCACTGTGTTATAGCATGTTACAGTACAGGTTCTCTTATGTGCTGAGTCTTCATTGACCTTGAAGGGCTAGGGGCAAAATATTAGCTATCCTTGTAGCCCTTCTTTTATTTTTATTTATAATTGTATTAATTTTAATGAAAAAGAAATAGCGATGAGACAGTTTTAGAACATGTTAGTAGAACAGTTACAACAATTAATACATTGCATATTGTAGTCTTTGCCGTAGTTATTCAGAGTACAAGATGTAGACATGACATCTTCTCTAAACTCTTAGTACAAATCTTTCTTCTCATTGAACTAAGAGAATGTAGCTGCATAACTATCTTATATTTTTCACCATATAATGGTCCTTTATTTATATCCCCCTTGTTTGTTTTGTTTTGTCAGAGATGGGTGTTCCCTTGTCATTCAAAAATTTTTTTTGTGTTTTTGTGACAGGGTGAGGCTTCTGCCAATTAATTGCTAGTTTCAAAAGCATTGCCTGTTCTGCTGATAACCTACTGTTATTATGGACTGTTGGACTATATTGGCTTATTTTGATGAATTCACGCACCTACAATGTTTGAATGGCAATTGAACACCCATCTCTGACAAAACAAAAGAAAAAAGGGGGATATAAATGAAGGACCAGTTTATAGTGAAAAAAATAGAATAGATACACAGCTACCTTCTCCTAGTTCAATGAGAAGAAAGATTTGTACCAATAGTGCTGGGGAGATAACTCAGGGGCACAAGTGCCTGCCTGGAAAGTGCAAGGTCCTGAATTCAATCCCTGGTTCTGAACAACAAAAAAATAAGATCTGTGCTAATACTGTTTAGACAAGATATCATGTCTGCATCTTGTACTCTGAACAACTGCTACAAAGACAACAATATGCAATGTATTAATTATTGTAACCGTCCTACTAACCTGTTTTGAAACCGTCTCATTGCTATTTCTTTCTCACTAAAATTAATAAAACAAAATTTAAAAAATGAAAAACATACAACTGCTTCTCACCTTTGGGTTTTTGGCTTAACTTGATCTTTGCTTTTTTAGAAGCCCAGGGTGTAACATTAAGAATTTTATTGTGCTTTTCTGTTTTGCTTATGTAAAAATTCAATGCTATAAATTTCTCTCTGAGGACTGCTTTCACTGTGTCCCACATGTACTAACATACTGTACATACATTTTACTTGTAGATACTGCTTAATTTCTTCTGTAGGCCATTGATTATTCAGGGTTGTGTTATTTAATTTACACGTGTTTGTGTAAATATTGGAATTTTTTCTACTAATTTTCAGTTTCATTGCACTTTGGTCAAATACTATGCACCAGGTAATTTCAATTTCTTTGAGCTTATGAATAATGTGTCAAGGGGTAGTATATGGTCAATTTTAGAGACTTCCATATGCTGCAGTGAAAAATATATACTCTGACGCTATTGAGTAGAATACTATGTGTGTACCTACTAGGTCCATTTGTTCACAGGTTTGTTTAAGTTCTGATGTTTCCCTGCTGATCTTCTGTGGTTAATCTATTAATTTGTGACACTATGGTAGTAAGTTTTCTGATTACAATTTGTTATTGCTCATTGGATTTTTTATGTCTATCAATACTTGTCTTGTAGTTGGGTGCTCCCATATTTGGTGTATACATGTTTATGACTGTCAGCTTTTCCTCTTGAAGTTTTTCCCCAATAAATATGCATTGACCTTCTTTATCTCTTTTGATCACTCTTGATTTGAAGTGTACATTGTCTCCAAAGAGAATAACTTCCTCTGCCTTTTTATAGGTTCCTATTTCATGGAATATTGTTTTCCATCCTTTCACTTCCACTCTATGAATTTCTTTTTGAGTTTAATGTGTTTCTTGTATACAACATATTGTTGGATTTTGTTTCTTGATTGATTCTGCCAGCCTGTTTCTCTTGATTGGTGAATCTAGTCCATTTACACTGACAGTTATAATTGATATGTATTGACTTAAAATTGTTATGTTAATTTTCTGTTGTTGATTCCTTGTTTTTAACTTATGCTTAATCATTTGCCCTGTTTGGTGGTTTCTTTCTGTTGTTGTTTGTGGAATTGTGGTCATTTGTCTCAAATATCTTTCAGAATCCTTTGTAGGATTGTCCTAGTTGTCATGAATTTTTTCAGTTGTTCTTTGTCATGGAAGTATCTTTTTTTCTGCTAATTTTGAAAGACCTTTTTTCATGGTAGATCAATTTGGGTTACAAGTTGGGTTTTTTTTGACAACTTAATATATTTCACTATAAGCTCTTGACTTGAGGGTTTGTTTTGAGAAGTTTGCCATGATTTTGATGGCCTTTCTTTGTAAGCGTTCTGTTTCTTTTCTCTAAAAGATTTGAATATTCTGTTGCTGTGCTGAATTTGAGATATTTTGATTATTATATGTCTGGGTGTAGATTTATTTCAATTATAACTCATTGACATTCTATATGTTTCAGTTTTTGAATATCAAATTGTGTTCCCAGTCTTAGGAAATTCTGTGCTATTATTTTTGCAAATAGATTTTAATGTTATTAACATTGACTCCTGCTTTAGAATTATTCCAGTCGACTTGATATTATTTTTCTTTGCATTATCTTGCAGCTGTTGAATTGTTATTTTCTGATCCCTTGTTACTCTCAAGAATTCTTTTCCATGGGTGGTGGTGCACGCCTGTTATCCCAGAACTTGGAAGGCTGAGGAAAGAGGATCAGTGCAACTTTGAGATCAGCCTGGGCTACAAAAGTGAGCTCAAGGCCAACCTGAACTACATAGTGAGACCCTGTCTCAAAAAGACACACACAAAAAAGTTCTTTCCTTGCAAGATCCTGAGTAACAACGTAAAGGCAGGAGGTATCAATATTCATGATGTGAAGTTTTACTACAAAGCTATTGTGATAAAATCAACATTGAACTAGCAAAGCAAAAATAAACCCAACCATAGACTAGACTAGAAGATGCAGACATGACTACAAACACACTTATCTACCTTAACTTTTACAAAGGAACCAAGCATGCTCACTGGAAGAAAAATAGCCTCAATTATAAGTGATGCTAGAAAACTAGCTTTCCATATTATTATTATTATTTTTTGTTGTTGTTATCTTTTGAGACAGGACCTTGCTGTGCAGTTCAGGCTGGCCTTGAGCTCACTTCTGTATCCCATGCTGGTCTCAAACTTATACTGATCATCCTACCTCAGCCTCCCAAGTGCTCGGATTGCAGGTGTGTGCCACCATTCCCGGCTTGCTTTCCACATTCTAAAGACTAATTTATATGCATGCTTATCACCACACAAATCTACAGTCAAAATGGATGCAAGATTTCAATATCAAAACTGAAATATGAAATCTTGTAGAGGAAATAGGTAGAAATCTTATGAATGTAGGGTAGATGAGAGCCTATGAACTAAAAACAAACTGCATGGAAAATGCTTCAAAGAATCAACAATGGGGATCTCATCTTTTTAAAAAATTTCTATAAGTCAAAAAAGTCACCAATAGAGTAGAAAGAAAACCCATGGATTGCGGAAAAGAATCTCAGCCAACTGTCCCTCAGACAAAGAACTTCTATCTAGAACATATAAAAAATTTGATAAAAGCAGGCCTACAAAAGTCAAAGATCCAACCCCAAAAGTGACATCTGGCATGAGTATACACTTAACAAATGAACAAATACAGATGGCAAATAGACATATGAACAATTGTTCAACAGCATTAGTCATTCAAGAGGTGCAAGTTAAAACAGTGCTAAGCTACCATCTTATGCCAGAAAGAATGGCTAGCATCAGGAAGTCAACTGATAACAAATTCTGGAGAAGATATGGAGAAAAGGAATACTTCTCCATTGCTGGTGACAGTGAAGACCAGTGCAACCACCATGGAAAACAACGTGAAGATTCCTCACAAAGCTAGGATTGGCGGTCTCACTCAAGCCAGCTATTCCCCTCCTAGGTATCTTTCCAAAAGAACTGAAAACACCCTACCAGAACGATATATGTACATCCATCTTTGTAGCAGCACAATATGTCATAGCTAAAACTTGGAAACAACCCACATGCCCATCAACTGAGGAATGGATAAAAAAGATGTGAAATTTTTACACAATGGATTATTACTCAGCTATACAAAGCTATAACCTCAGGGCTTTTATGGGTATATGGATACAACTGAAGACCATATTCTTAAGTGAAAGAAATCAGACTTTCATGTGCAAAAACCATATTTCCCACTAGTTTGAGAACCTGAAAGAATAAAAATCTCTAAGGTATAATAAATACTATGAGAGGGAAAGAATTTGTTCAGTGGGAAGAAAAAACTAGTATGATGAAAACAACAACAAAAAAAGAGAAAATTATTTATTGATGTATTTTTGCAGGATAGTTTCAATAATTGTACTGCTGATATATGCTAGTCTATTGAAAGGAGCAGTTAAAGAAGCAAGTTTCTTTTCTTTAATTTCCTTTTTCTATTGTAACACTTTTTTAAGCTATATCTGGTTACCTAAATAACTAATTTGAAGACACCATTTTGCAATACAATAATCATTGTCAAATTCCTATTAGTTTGTTTAAGGAAATTTTGTATCATTTCCAATTTTTTTTTACCTTTTGTACTCTTTAAAAATAAAATAAAGAGAATTTTAGTGTTTGTAGACAGAAAAAGCAAACTGTCAAGGAATTCAGACCAGAGTGCCTGTAACTAGGACCAACTTCAGTTTTACTTTTTTTTTTAAGGTTCCAAAATTCAAAGACACAATCCAGAAATGGGCATCTAAGATGAACACACACTTCTTAGAGAAAGAAATTCAGGAAGCCTATAAATACATGAAGAAATGCTCCACATTGCTAGCCATACATGAAATGCAAATTAAAACAACACTTAGATACCATCTCACCCCAGAAGGAATCGCTATCATAAAGAAATCAACCAACAGCAAATGTTGGTGAGGCTGTGAGGAAAAGGGAACACTTCTCTACTGCTGGTGGGAATGCAGACTGGTGCAACCATTATGGAGAGTTGTGTGGAAGCTCCTTAAAAAACTAGAACCGGAAATCCCATTCAATCTAACTATCCCCCTACTGGAAATTTTCCCAGAAGAACTGAAAACATCATACCATAATGATATTTGTGCACCTATATTTCTAGCAGCCCAATCTGTAATAGCCAAATCTTAAAAACAACCAGAATGCCCATCATCTGAAGAATGGTTGAAAAAGATGTGGCATTTTTTATACAATGGAATATTAATCAGCTATAAAGAATGATAAACTAGAAAACTTCATATATAAATGGATGTATCTTGAACATATACTGACAAGTGAAATAAACCAGACCTACACATGTAAATATCACAAATCAGCCTTGATTTAATCAGATCAACTGGCAATAGAAAATGAAAAGTAGTATGGCACAGATCAGGCATGCTTCTGGTCATGACAGAAGAGACAATTATAATTCTTATCAGAGGATCTCCTCCCCTGAGACAAATAAGCAGAAGGAGAACTGACTGCCCAGGATAGAGATTACTTTGATTACAGCAGGTCAGACTATGAACACTCAAGAAAAGGACATGCTTAGGATGGTAATGTGGATTCCTGTAGCAAGGTCCTAGAGAAAAGCAGAGAATGAGTGAGAGAGAGAGATGGAGAAGAGATTCTGGGAATCCCTGTCTCCAGGGAGAAGAAGCCCAAATGCCTCAGCACACCAGGGTTCAGCTCAGGATGAGTCTGCTGCAAAGAAGAAGAAAGATGAGCTGGCTCTGCTCCTTACTCACACTGGTGGAGCATGCATACCTCCTGCAAAGCTCAGGTTGATGCAAGAGCAGAGTACAGACTAAACCAGCTTAGCATACCAGAAGATGAGCTATGAGGCCTTAACAAAGTAAAGCAGTGGTCCTTCTTTTGTACAGGGTGTCACTACTGATACGTAGTGACCCTCCTGCTTGTACCTCCCAAGAGCTGGAATTACAGGCATACACCACCATGCCCAGACTCCATTGCTGGCTCAGCGCACTTGAGAGCAGGACCAGCATGGCAGGCAGGGCCAGGAACCAAACCCTGGTCTCTGTGCTTCCCTAAGCAAGCACTTAATCCACTAAGCTATACCACCGGCCCTGTATCACAAAGACAACATTACCCATATAAGTATTGTTATCCAAGAGCTTCTTCAAGAAAATATAGTCAGGGGAAGAAGCCTGCTATCCAGATCTGTTTTCCAAGCGTGGAGCACATCTCCAATCATCATATATGCCTATGCAGCCTTGGTGGTGATTATCAACTCAAAATTTCCACAAATTGGAGAATTAACCCTCAAGAGATTAATTCTTAATTTTCAGAAAAGCTATCAAACAAGTGATAAGAAAATTTGTCTGATAGCTTCAAAATTTGTGGCACATCCTATTAACCAAAATATGGCACATGAAGTTCTATGCTTAGAGATGCTCACTTTGCTCTTGGAAAGACCAATAGATGGCAGTATTTAAATGGCTGTTGGTTTTCTCAAGGAATGTGACTTCAGATTAACACAACTGTCACCAAAAGAGATCAGTGCAATCTTTGAGCACCTTCAGGACATACTACAAGAACCTGAACTTGACAAAGCAGTTCAGTATATGATTGAAGTGATGTTTGTTGTGCCTAAGGATGGATATAAGGACCACCCAGTCATCACAGAAGGACTTGACCTCATTGAAGAAGATGATCAGTTCACTCCTATGCTCCCCTGGTAGGATCACTATAATCCAGAAGACATTCTGTGTGTTCAAGATGGATCCTAATTTTATGGAGAGAGAAGAAAAGTAAAAAGCTATTAAGAAAGATATACTTGATGAAGGAGACAGTGATTCAAATGCAGATCAAGAGGCAGGAAGTAGTGAAGAGGAAGAAAAGGAGGAGGAAGAGGAAGGAAAAAAAGAAACTATTCAGGATAGAACAAAAATTAGCCTAGTCTCATTGCTTTTCTAATTATTTTTATTTTTATTCATTTTAAAGAAAGACAGAATGGAACAGTTTCAAAACAATTTAGTAGGTTGATTACAATAATTAATACAATGCACATTATTATCTCCATAGTAGGTTTTCAGAGGACAAGATGCAGACCTGATATCTTATCTAAACAATATTAGCACAAATTTTTATTCTCAATGAACTAAGAGAAAGTAGCTGTATATCTATCCTAACTCTCTTGTATTTACATATATATATATATATATATATATATGTATGTATGTATTTTTAAAGTTTCTAATACTAGAAGAAAATATCATGCCATGTCTTATAAGTCAATTGTAAGTCAAAGATACAGTATGAATCACAAAATAAAAATAATAATTAAACAATATTCAGAAAATTAACTAAATATTCATTAATTAAAATTAAATCAAATATTTTTAAACAATATTCCAAAATTTAAATCAAATCATGAGTCCAACTTAGAGGCCAGAATGTTGTGCATCATATGGGCGAATCTGTAATCAATTCTCAGGACTCGCGTGGTGTTTGAATAGGTGAATACATACAAAGATATTAATTAAGAAAAATCTTCCATGGTAGTAAATAATTACTAAGAATAAAACACAACATAAATATGGGAATGGCAAATATATGACCAGAAATTCTAACAGTTTGGCTATAGGTTATTGCAAAAAGTTCTAGTATGTCATGTATATGGACAATGTCCATGACAGTTATTGGTGCCCAGGTGTCACTTGTGGGACTGAGCTACTGCTATTTCCTTGATATCCACCCTCTAGACACAGACAGAATCATGACCCATAGGGTGCAAGAGAGGCCCATATGTAGAATATGCTGGTGAAAATATTTTGTTGCTGTATACAAAAGAATAGCTGAAAGACTGCTATTGCATACTTGTTTCTCTCCTGCGTTTAATTGTTTTCCCTATTTGGTAGGTTCTTTCCATTCTCCTTTGTGGAGTTGTAGCCACTTTATCCCTCTCTAGAATATCTTTTAGTTAACTGTGCAGGGTTGCTTTGTCATCATGAAATTCTTTAGTTGTTCTTTGTCATGAAAGTATTTCACTTCTCCATTGAACTTGAAAGAGAGCTTTGTAGGGTACAGCACTCTGAATTGGAAATTGCTTTCTTACATGACTTCAAGCACTTTGCTCCAGCTCCAGGTTTGTAAAGAGAAATCTGCTATTATTCTGATGGGTTTTCCTTTAAATGTGATCTGTTTTGTTCTCTAGCAGCTTTTAGTATACTGTTCATGTGCTGAATTTCTGGGATCTTGATTATTATATGTCTGGGTGTGTTTTTAATTGGTTTGATATCATTTGGAGTTCCATATGCTTCGGTTATTGGAATGTCAAATTGTTTCCTGATATTTAGGAAGTTTTCTGCTATTACTTCTGCTCATATTCTTTTTATATCATTTGTATTGACTCCTTCTTTCTCATCAATGCCTATTATTCTTATGCTGTTCACCTTTGTATCATCTTGCAGATGTTATCATTTTTTCCTCCATACTAGTTGTTCTTAAGAAATCTTTTCTTACCTTTTCACTAGGTGCAGTGGTGTTTTTAAGATCTGAAAGTCTATTTTCACCTCATTGAAACAGTTTTGCCATCTTTTGATTGAGGTTTTAAGTTCCTGTATAGCACTTTGAGTTTGCTTCATCCATTCTGTTACTTGCCTATATTACTGATTCAAGTTTCCATTACTTTTTTATTCTTCTCTCTTTTTATCAGTGTTTTCCTTAGAAGCACTTCATACTTCTTGCATTGTATTTATCATTTCTATTCTTCAGAAAATTTTTCTGATCTGATTTGTTGTATACCTTTCTGCAGTGATTTCTCTACTTCAGATGCTGTTATTTCAGAGATTTCAGGTGTGTGATTTCCAATTTCTTCTATGCTATTGTCTCCTGAATTAGTTTGGAGTGCGCTGAGGGCCTGAGAATACATTTTGCTCCTTCTGTTTGTCATTGTGTATAGCCCTGTCTTCTGACCTTCGGTGTAGAGCTTTGGTAGAGTTCTTACCTTAGCATCAGATCTGTATCTACCAAGTTTGAACTTGTCCAGGTGGGTGTAGTGTGGGTCTGGCTAGTGCATTCTATTGCTTCCTGTTGCAGCCCTTGGAGATGAACTTACTGTACCACTCTGCCAAGATGTTCTGCTCCTGGGTCAGCTGGGTGGGTCTTGTCTCTAGCCTCCCTTCAGAGAATTCTGCCACAGTTCTCTGCACTGGAACTGTCTGATGGATGAAGTTCCACTCATGTGCCGGGCCTTGTTGCTGGGTGGAATGAGTTTCTGATTAGCCCAGGACAGTCTCACATGCTGGGCCTGGTTGCTCAGTTGAATGAGTTTCCTAACCTACTCTCATTTTATCGTACACTATGTTTTGCCATTCAGTGAAGTTTAGATTTTGAAGAATGTGCTCACAAATTTCTGAAAATGGAATGTCCTGAAAGTCAAAGAAAAGAACTATGCAATAAGATACTTGATTGCTGTGTCCAACAAAGAACATACGAGAATTTTTTGGCTTATTGGTTGGATGATTTTGCATGCTTAAAAAGAACACATGGAATCTTTTTTTTTTCTTTTTGTGGGGGGGGAGGTTATTTTCCACTTTATTTCGACTTTGCTTATTTTCTCGTTGTGATACAGCAGAGACTTCCGAAACTTTGTAAAACAATACCAAACTAATTTCTACGGCAATTTTACACTAAAAACTTAGATTATTTGTGGAAGAACATATTTAGTTTGAATTATTTAAAATGATAGGAGTAGCCGGGCGTGGTGGCTCATGCCTGTAATCCCAGCACTTGGGAGGCTGAGGCAGGAGGATCGTTGTGAGTTCGAGACCAGCCTGGGCTACAAAAGTGAGCTCAAAGCCAGCCTGAACTGCACAGTGAGACCCTGTCTCAAAATAAAATAAAATAAAATAAAATGATAGGAGTAATGAAGCAAAGACAACTAACATTTGAATAATTCACATAAACAAAGTTTTATAAAAATGTGTATTGTACAGATGATGGTGAATAGGTAAGAAGCAAACGTTACACTGCTAGGGGTCAAGTAAGTGTGGTCATGGGTCAACCATGCTCAGCTTGGTCTTTTTTTTTTTTTAATGGTTAGAGAACCAAATTTTAATAATGCGTCTTGGGCTGAAGAGATAGCTCAGTGGCAGAAGTGCCTGCCTGGCAAGCAGAAGTTCCTGAGTTTCATCCCCAATACTACTGCTGCTGCTGCTGCTGCTGCTGCTGCTGCTGCTACTACTACTACTACTACTACTACTAATAATAATAATAATAATAATAATAATAATAATAACAGCAACAACAGCAAGCATCTTTAGGCACTTGCCATATGGGAAGCTTAGTCTATTTTTTAATTTAATATTGTTATTGTTTAAATTTAACAATGGTTATATTACATATTTTCATCATCAGATCAGTTTAGATTAATACTTATAGGTATATAAGACTGATCAAACAATTAAACATTAACCCTTTTAAATCAACATTACTTTTTTTTCTTTTCCCTTTCTTTTTTTGTTTTTGAAAGTTGACATATTGCATATTGTCCTCACAATCATTCTACAGAGTACAGTGTGTGGGCATGTCCCACCTCCTTATTGATGTTGCTTAGAGAAAAAAAAAAAGAAAAGGAAAAGAATATACTTCTCTTTGGACTAAGAGGAAGCAGATACATACACAGTCAAATGTTCTGCAATTGCAGTGGGCCACCAGTGAAGCTTGTAATGTTCAAGGCTATTGAATCTAAGCCTCCTAAAGCTCATCTCACCAATCTAGCTCTGCGTTCCATGCATTGTAATTAAGCATTTTTTTTCTTGCTGGATGGTCAAGGGCAAGTCTGATCTGTATAACAAAACATTCATTTTTTTTTGTATCTTCCAGGGTCAAATCCCCTCAGGATTAAGTTTGGGACCATAGACAGTACTTTGTAGAACTGTTGTTAGTGTCAGCCTTCGGGATGAGTCACGGCCATTGCTTGGCCATTTTGCTTTCTGTGAAAGCCTGAGAGAATGTTTTTCTCTGGGTGACTCTCCTTCAACGCACTATAGTTCATTCATCCCTTTCCTCTGAGTTCCCATAATCTCCTTGACCAGAAAATTTGGGACACCTCTGAGTTATAGGATATTACAGCACAGGTTCTCTTATATCCTATGTCCTCATGGACGGAAATCAAATTGCACGTTTAACACTTGAAAGCACATGGAATCTTTTTGAAGTATGTTCAAAGAGAAGTATGATACCATTCATTGCCTAGAAACAGACAAATTGAGGAATGTTGCCAAGACGTTTGCTCACCTCTTATACACTGACTCACTTCTGTGGAGTGTTTTTGAATGTATAAAGCTGAGTGAAGAAATCACTATGTCATCCAGTAGAATTTTTGTCAAAATATTTTTCCAGGAACTATGTGACTACATGGATCTTCCTAAACTGAATGCAGGATTGAAAGATGAAATCCTACAGCTATTCTTTGGAGGATTATTACCCCAAATAATCCAAGAAACACTCGGTTTGCCATCAATTTCTTTACCTCTGTAGATCTTGGAGGTTTAACTGATGCATTGTGTGCATCTCAAAAATACACCAAAAATTATCATGGCCCAGAAACCATGTTTGAACAAAGCAAACCTTCACTGCACTCTTTGTCTTTGGAATCCTCTTCAGAGTCTGACTCTGCATACTCCAACTCTGACAGCAGTGAGACCAACACAGAGTCATTCAGTGTGCACAGTGAATCTTTTTCCTCCAGCAGCCATAGTTCAACCTCAGATAAAGATATGAGAATGAAGGGAGAGAGGAAGACCAGAAGTAAAGATGGAGATAAATCAGCCACAAGCCAACAAATGAGTGACAGGGTACTGGAGAAAAGAAGAGCAGAGCAGAAACACCAGGACACAAAAAATAAACAAACAACAACAACCAAAAACCATCAGGACAAAAAGTCAGTGAGAAACAGAAGATCAGAAAGACACAGAAGTCAAAATTCATGAGATCAAAACTGGAGAGATCCCATAGCAAAATACACATCAGACAGCAGCGTTCTTGCCAAACAGTTACAAACAGTATGGCAATGCCTGAGACCAAGAAATGCACATGGATTGGGAGACGAGGCATGGCAGTCCACAAAAAAAGAGAGGAGAGAGAAAAAAAGAATTTTTCAGAGAAATGAGAATTACAGAGTCTGAAATCAGGACAATGGAAATTCTAGAAGATCAGAAAGTTCAAAGTTGAGAGGGAAAATAGAAAGCAGGCAAGCTCTAAAGGTGAGGAAGATAGGTATCAGAATGATGCAGAGAGAAGATGGGAAGAACCAAGCATGTGTTCTGAGCATTCCAGAGAGTCAAAGAAACATCAGGACTAGAGAAGAGAAAATTAATTCTACAGAATAACAACTGAACATGCTTTCTATTCTGCTCAAAGTAATGTTTACATTGTTGAACTTTATAGAACTCTTGTATAAAGCATTTCTTTGTATTTGTAAATTTTAAAACTGTCTCATTTTAACATGTTTTATGATGGATCCATTCAATTGGTTCCTCATAAAATTACTGGAAGAGAAAAAAAATCTCACCAGCAAAGGAATGTAAGTCCTGCTTATATTTTATGAATAAAATAATCAGATGTTCATTAAAAATAAAAATGAAAATGCACTATAACTGTATACAAATAATAATTTATACCTCGATTTCAAAAATGCTTTGTGAGAGGCATAAAGTTTTGCAGCTGGAGGGGCTTCCTCAGTATCAATGGCCACTGACTGATCAGGGTGATAGTTGCTGAAAGACAGAGTGGTTATGGCAATATCATAAAATAAGCAAACCTTTTTTCAAACAGATATGCTGCTTCCCAGGCCTTGTTACATTTAGAGAGAAAAAGAAGATCATATGTAGTACAATCGGTAGGACTCTAGGATTTTCTGAAAGGAAAACAAACATTGGAATTTAATGGTGATCGCACCGCTGGGAGCTGAGCCTGAGCGCCCGCCGCGGGTAAGCTCCCTGTGCCCCTCTGTCCCGCCTCTGCGTTCCCGCGACTAACTTCCTGTTCCAGCCCAGACCCAAATCGCACCACTGGGAGCTGAGCCCGCTGGGTCAGGATCGTTGGCCTGCCTTCTCTTTCCCCGCACCCCCCCCCCCTTTCTTTTTTT
>PVJA010031193.1:13854-25244 GCA_004027025.1 Myocastor coypus | reverse complement strand
AGTTTGAAGACTTTATATATAAATGGATGTATATTGAACATATACTCATTAGTGAAATAAACCAGACCTATATGTGTAAATATCGTATAGTCTCCCTAATATAAGAACTTTAAAGAAGAAAACAAGAACTTAAGAGCATAACACAGCTGAATGTGTTATGGATTAAACAACGAAGTGACTGGAAGCAGATAAAGCAGAAAACATATCAATAGCAAAACCATACACTTATGTACACAGGATGAATCAGATATTGGTCTCAAGAACCTTCAAAAGGTTCAGCATATTGATTATAGCACAATGTAATGCTAAAACTATGTTTGGAATACGTGTAACTCTTGTCTTTTTGATATGTACTGCTCCTGGTGTAAACTCAGTTACTGTCATTCTCTCAAGAGTAGTACTTGAAAATAAGAGACTGGGCCAAATACCATATTCTTGACAGGCTACAATTTTGTATTTCCTTGAATTTCCAAATATCTGTGTCAAAATTGTGTAACTGCTTATATCACATTGCATGGAAAGTTATTAGAATATCAATGATGGTCAGAAAATATCATTTCCAAGCTAAGTCAAAGATATCTGATACTCAGAAAGCCAATGATGATAAGCTCAAGTACCTATGTGATATAGTAATAGTATCGCAAAGCTTTTCTGCTGGAGGGTTAAGAATGTAAGTTTTTATTCATTTTAATGAGAAAAGAAGATAAAATAGCAAAGAAACAGTTTCAAAACAAGTTAGTAGGATGGTTACAATAATTAATACCATGCATATTGTTGTCCTCATAGTAGTCATTCAGAGGACAAGATGCATACATGATATCTTATGTAAACCATATTATTACAAACTTTTGCTGTCAATGAACTAAGATAAAGTAGCTGTATAACTATCCTACTCTCTTGTGTATACATATACATATGTACATACTTTTAAAGTTTCTAATAGTAGGAGAAAATGCAATGTCTCATAAGTAAATTGTAAGTCAGAGATACAGTATGAATCATACAACAAAAAGCATAATTAAAAATGTTAAGAAAATTAATTAAATGCTAATTAATTAAAATTATTTTAAAACAATATTGCAAAATTCAAATCAAATCATGAGTCCAGGTTAGAGACTAGAATGTTGTGTATCATATGTGTGAATCTGTAACCAATTTGGAGTACTTGCATAGTATTTGGATAGGTTAACATATACAAAGATACCAACTAAAAAAAGTTTCTATAGTAGTAAAGAATTTTTTTTTTTTTCTTGTTTCAGAACCTTTTGTTTGTTTATTCACTCATTTTTATGGCCGGTTCAGCCTGCCCCGAGGGCAGGGCTGGCGCAGCATGTGGTGCCGGGGATGCAACCGCGGGCCCTGAAGTCGCCCAAGCTCTCCCAAGCAGGCGCTCTAGACCACTGAGCCATCCCGCCAGGCCCCACTGAGCCATCCCGCCAGGCCCCTATAGTAGTAAAGAATTATTAAGAATAAATAGTGGAATGGCAAATATATGATGAGAACTTCTAACAGTTTGGGGATACGATGTTACACAAAGTTCTAGTATGTCATGGACATGGACAGTGTCCCTGATACTTACTGGTGGCCAATGGCCAAGCGTCACTTTGAGTCTCTGCTATTTCTTTGACTGCTGTTGTTTACCTCTTTTTCTCTTGTGTTTAATTGTTTGCCCTATTTTATGGGTTCTTTCCATTCTCCTTCATGGAGTTGTGGTCATTTTGATCCATCTCTAGAATATCTTTTAGTAAACTGTGCAGAGTTGGCTTTGTCATCATGGAATTCTTTAGTTGTTTTTTGTGCTGGATGTATTTCACTTCTCCATTGAACTTGAAATAGAGTTTTGCAGGGTATAGCAGTCTGGGCTGAAATTTATTTTCTTATGAAACTTGAAGTACTTTGTTCCATGCTCTTCTTGATTTGATGATTTGTAAAGCGAAATCTGCCACTATTCTAATGGTTTGCCTTTAAATGTGATCTGTTTCTTTTCTCTAATAGGTTTTAATATACCGTTTCTCTGCTGAATTCCTGGGATGTTGATTATTATATGTCTGGGTGTGGATTTAATTGGGTTGATGTTATTTGGAATTCTATATGCTTCAGTTACTGAATGTTAAATTGTTTTCTCATACTTGGGAAGTTTTCTGCTATTACTTCTGCCCATATTCTTTTTTATGTCATTTGTACGGACTCCTTCTTTCTCATTAATGCCTACTAAGTCTTACGTTGTTCATCTTTGCAACATCTTGCAGATGTTCAATAATTTTTCTTGAATCCTAGTTGTTATTAAGAGAGCTTTCCTTACCTCTTCATTAGCTGCAATGGTATCTTTAAGGTCTGAAAGTCTATTTTCATTTTTCTTGAAATGGCTTTGCCAACTTGTGATTGAGGTGTTAAGTTTCTGTATAGCATTTTCAATCTGCTTCATACATTCTATTACTTTCCTATATTGTTCATTCAAGGATTTCATTATCTTTATATTCTCCTCTTTTTTTCTTTATCAGAATATTCTTTAGAAGCACTTAGTACCTCTTTTATTACAGAATATAAAGAATACTTTCTGGGGCTGGGGAGATAGCTCAGTGGCACAAGCACCTGCCTGGCAAGTGCAAGGTCTTGAGTTCGAACCCCAATCCCACAAAAGAAGAATACTTTCTTTCTTTCTTTCTTTCTTTCCTTCTTTCTTTCTTTCTTTCTTTCTTTCTTTCTTTCTTTCTTTCTTTCTTTCTTTTTTTTTTTTTTTTAACCAGGGTTTAAACTTACGACCTTGCACTTGCCAGGCAGGCACTAGTGTAATTTTTTTTTTTAAGTTCAGAAATTATTTCTGATCTGAATTCCTCTGTACCTTTCTGCAGTTGTATCTGTACTTTGGATGTTATTATTCCAGAAATTTCAGGTGTGTTACTTCCTATTTCTTCTATGCTATTATCTCCTGCATTTGTTCCGGGTAGGCTTGGGGCCTGAGAGCGCATTTTGTTCCTCCTCTTTGTCATTTTGTATAGCCTTGCCTTCTGAACTTTGGTGTAGAACTTTGGTAGAGTTTTTACCTTAGCACCAGATCTGAATATAACAAATTCAAACTCATCCAGGTGGGTGTGGCTTGGGTCTGGCCGCTGTGCTCCATTTCTTCCTGCTGCTGCTCTTGGAGGTACACCAGCTGTGCCACTCTGGCAAGATGTTCTGCTCCTGGATCAGCTTGACAGGTGTTGTCTCTGGTTTATCTGCAGGTAGTTCTGCAGCAGTTTTCCACACTGGGTCTGTCTGATGGATGAAATTTCACTCACATGCCAGGCCTGGTGGCTGGGTCGAATGAGTTTCCTGTGGGCCCAAGGCAGTCTACCTCACATGCCGGCCTGGTTGCTGTTATCTATTTTTATTTTGAAGGCATTTTTACTTTTTGGCTTAAGATTTCATTTGTTACATAGATTAGCAGAAATCAGCAGCAGGATTATCTAAATTACCCTGCATTTATACATAAATATCTCTTTTCCTCTCTTTCTTTCATCCTTTTCTTCATCCCAGTTTTTCCTTCCCATTGAACAAATTCTTTTCCT
This sequence comes from Myocastor coypus, assembly GCA_004027025.1. Classification (NCBI taxonomy): domain Eukaryota; kingdom Metazoa; phylum Chordata; class Mammalia; order Rodentia; family Myocastoridae; genus Myocastor; species Myocastor coypus. The sequence goes on along the minus strand of PVJA010031193.1, from coordinate 21,693 downwards.
TTTACAGTATCTATTGTACCTTTCAGATTTCATTTACTCCTTCAGGTTCTCACACTAGTGAGAAAATATGATGTTTGTGCATGAGGGTATGATTCATTTCACTTACCAATGCAGGCTCTAGCTATACTCATTTATCTATAAAATCTTTGAATTTAAGGGTTTTTTTTATAGTTTAGTAACACTCTATTGTGTAAAATTACCATATCTATTTTACCCATTCCTCAGTTGATGGTCATGTGGATTGTTTTCAAGGTTTAGCTATGACAAATTGTGCTGTTATAAACATGAGTGCACATATATCACTGTGGTATGATGATTTTAGTTCTTTTGGAAAAATACCTAGGAGGGGAATAGCTGGCTTGAATGGGACCTCCAATCCAAATAGTTAACGCATATTTTTTTTTTAATGGCTAGCTCAGCCTGCCCTGAGGGTAGGGCTGGTGCAGCATGTGGTGCTGGAGATAAAACCATGGTCCCTGTGGTTGCTTAAGCTTGTCTAAGCAGGCACTTTAGAGCACTGAGCCATCTCACCAGTCTAAAGTCTCTTCTTCATATTATTATTATTGTTGTTGTTGTTGTTATTAGCTTAGCCTGCCCTGGGGGTGGGGCTGGCACAGCATGTGGTTCCGGGGATCAAATCATGGTTCCTGTGATTACCTAAGCTTGCCTAAGCAAGTGCTTCAGACCGCTGAGCCATCTTGCTGGCCCCTAATCAATACATTTTTAAAAATTCTTTTATTATTATTTTTTCTTTTTAATTTCACATACCTTTCTTTTTGTTTTGATCTTTTTAAAGCCAATTTTATCTGATAACCTAAACTAATTTGAAAAATAGTATCAGGTAATACAGCAAGCATTGTTGAATTCCTATTAGTTTGTTTAATATAATATGTGATATTTCTAATCTTTTTTAAATTTTATTTTGTGTTCCTTAATAAATAAAAAAGATTTTATTTTTTCTTTTTTAACCTATCTGTTTTACACATTTTTGAAGGATTTCTACACTCTCTTCATGAAAAACGGTATTTAGAAGCCAAGATTTGGCACTAGATATGCTCCTTGCTATTTTTTAAAAAATATGTTTGTTTTTTACAGGGTATCACTATGCAGCTTGCACTCAGTGATCCTCCTGATTTCAGTATCCCCAGTGCTAGAATTACAGGTGTGCTCCACCATGTCTGGACTCAACCTGGGACAGGGCATGTGGTGACAGGGATCAAACTCTGGTCCGTGCACTGTATAAGCTTGCCTAAGCAGATGCTTTAGTCTGTGGAGCTATCTCTCCAACCCTACTCCTTGCTAATGAGGTGGTCTTGATATTAGATTCTCTTGCTGTGTAGAGCTATGAAATATGCAATTGTGTGTGAAAGCGTGTAAGCGCATACTACAGTGGGTTGCATGATTCGGAGCTTCAACCCACTAGAACACTGTGCTGTCTGTCCTACACACTGCATTGTATGCCTGCGTCCATATTTCTAGCTCCTTTCTTCAACAGTGAGAACTTTGGCCTCAATAGTTTTCAATATGTATTCCTATTTGATCTACTCCCTGTATATAATCACTACCTCTGTCTCAGCATCCATGTCTTTCACTCTCTAACCAGGCTCCAGATCTCGTATGGGGTAGTGGGGACATTCTTACTCTTCTCTGGGTGAAGTCTTTGTTCAGCTTCATATGCTCCCAGGGTGGCTGGGCCATTCCTACTATCCTCCTGCATACTTTCTTTGCGCCAAGAATTTTTGGGTTGAATTTTTCAGGAAGGAAGGACAATCAGTATAGTTGATATTTATATTTTATTCCTAGGCTACAGAAGTTATAATTTCTTAAGGAGATAAGGATAGAGGTAAAGTATTTGCTTAAAATCAATTACAAGGGGTTAGGGAGATAGCTCAGTAGACTAAGCACTTGCCTGGCAAGTGCGAGGGCCTGAGTTCAGTCCCTGGTTTTGAAAAAAAAAATTAATCACAAGATAATTGAGTATGAAGTTAGGACCTATCATGTTATCTTGACTAGAATGCTAACTTTCTAATTTTGGCAACATTTCCATAACCTATAACCCATAACCCAGATGACTACACTTGAAGGGTACATATGCACCTCTGAGGCCCAGGACTGCTTCAGACCTATTACCCATACTCCCATCTCTCTATGTCTTAGGGACATAGGCAGGTATTAAATTCAGAATGTTCAACAACTTGTAAGTGATGGTAAAAATCAATACTGGTTATAGTGTCAGGGTTAAGAATCCTGTAGCCTCTCGACAATCTAAGTTTCAGTCCTTAGGTGGCTCAGGGGCTACCAGGGTAGCAGTGGTGATACTCATATTTGTACACAGCAACTATTAACTAACTAGTAGGAACAACGCTAACATTTCAATAATCTGTGCACCTGCTCAATTCTTACTGGTAGGAGAGAAGGCCCCCAGATGGTAAGGCAGACATCATCATAAATTTATTCACTTGGCAGGGTTATGGGAAGGATGGAGATAGACAAATTTCCCTACATACACTCAAGGTAAAAGCAATAAACTTCATGTTAGAATGGAGTATTTGAAATATTGACTAATGTATTCTGAATTGCTCCTTGTTCTTTTCTGTCTGAACCAAGAAACATCCTCTGTTAGGATCATTACAGTGGAAAGAGAAGCCGCAGGTGTTGAGAGATTTGAAGGCTAGTAAATATCCTGAGCAAATTTTCTTTCTTTCTTTCTAAATCCAAAGATGTTTTCTTCTGAAATAGAGAATCATAATTTGAAGGTAAGTTTTAAAGATTAACTCCTCCATGTTCTAAAAAAGTGGGCTTTGTGCCTTTGCCATTCCTCCTTAAGCTCAAGGCACAATAGGAGACACACATTCAGGTAGCCCTGGGGCACCTTGAAAAGGGCGCTGTGACTGCTCACCCAAGGGAGTCACCAGCTTCCCCTTATGCTTCAGGAGCAGTGCAGCAGCAGCAGATAAATTTCCTTATTCCTAAGAAGCCCCAGAGAGGTGTAAAGCCTTAGACAGCTTCTTCAAGCTGCCTGCAGGAGCAGAACCATTTTTATGATCAAGGAGCAGTGCTTGGGACAACAAAGGGCAACTTGGCAATGTTAACTATAGTCTGGGGTAGAAGCAATGACATTTTAGGGGATGCCAATACCTATAGATGAAGACTCTCACACAGGGAGGGTCCCATGCATGTTTGGAAGCAATACGAGCAGCCCGCCAACAGAGCTCAGTCACTAGGAAAATGGGGATAATCTCCAACCTGTCCTTTTTTCCCTCCTTGGTGAGCAGGCATATTAATAAAAGTTAAGTTCAGTAAAAGAAAGATTAAATGACATATTTTGCACACTGGAGTTGATGGACCAGTATTCTCTCCAAATCCACTGCCATCTCTTCCCTGTAATACCACTCAGTACAGAACCATCAGGGTTGTGTGTTGTTCTTTGCATGATTATCTAAAGAAAGCTGCCTTTGTGTGGAAGAGGTAATTCTGACTCAGCAGTGCTAGCAGTTTAAAGACACCCAGTGCAGGCAGAAACTTTTGAACTCCACCAGTTTGTGAGTGACAGTGGCTTGAGGGAATGTAATTATCCAGGATAGTTCTATCCATGTTGAGCATCTGTTTTGCAGTGAGCTCCTGCTGCTTGAATGCACTTTGGCAGGAGCTTTGACTGAGCATGCAGAAGGCAAGTGGCTTGAATGGGCCACACAAAGAGGTGGTCTTTCAGTCCACCTTGGGATCTGGGCTCTTTATGGCACTCAATTATCTGCTATAAACACTGGGTCTTCCTGTCTTATGAATGCAGCTGCAGTCTTTTACTGAAAAATTTTGCCTCCTTTCACATAGAAGGCATAATTAAGAACACAGCTGCAAATTGGCCTTTCTCAACAATTTTCCCTGCTGTCCCATAAAATGTGAAAAATACAGGCCAGTACATTGATTAGAGAGATTCTTAGGGTTGAATTGTATGTAATCTACCCACTTCTGGCACTTTGAAAAAAGTTTTCGCTTTTCCACTAGAATTTAAAGAAGTGAATGGAAAATAACAGTAGCCAGGATGCTTCTTCATTGAACACTTCCTGGACACACAGTGGAAGGCTGTAATCATTGTACATCCTCATACGAGTACATAGCACATGGATACACAATGGCACAGAGTGTATCATTTCTTAGCAGGTACTGATCCTCCTGTTTCTTCTCTGAAGGATCCTCAAAGCAAGAAGTCATTTATTTTGTGTCCACTCAACTGTGAGGGCAAAGGGACAGAGGATGTGGGTGTACCCTAGTCTTAGGAGGCTCTTCTTTCTACTTTAATAGTGGTGTGATAGTGTGGTGAAGATGGAGGTTAAATGACCTGGATTCAAGTTCAACACCTACCGCTTAAATTCTGAGACGTTAAACAAGTAATTTAAGCTCTAGATGCCCCAGTTTTCCCACTGTGAAGTTGCTGTGGCTATCTAGTTGCTGTGAACACCAAGTGCAGTTGCAAATTCATGCTGCTGAGTACAGTGCTTGGCCCATGGTATGTGTTCATAACTTGTTCGATTACTGCAATCCTCATGGAGACATAAAAAACCTTGTTAAAGAGAAAAAGGACAATCTACATTTACTTACACTGAATCACCACGACATTTATACAAAATGATTTTTGTCAGACTGGGGCCATTAAATTCAAGGAAAGAATGGAGAATATCACTTTAAAGTAAGTTCTCTAAAAACCTGAATTCAAGGGAAAAAAAAGAACCCAACAACAGAAGCCCTTATAACCTAATTCTAAAAGGAAAAGAGAGAAATAGTCCTGCTGCATTGGCTTTTAAAGCAAGCCACCTATGGAGGAAAGGTACAGAGAAGGCATCAATAAAGACATGTGCTACATTTTCTATGGTCTTTATTCACTTCATTGTGGTTCTGATACAAATAATGAGCATAAGAGAGTTGTTGGGGCTTCGCAGCAAGCTCCTGGACAAATTTTCCCCACTCAGATTTGCTAGTTAGTTGCAGACAATACACAGCTGCCTCCTCTGTCGATTCATCCTGATAAATGCCTGGGCCCCATGGAATCTGTGGCCTTAGATGGTGGGATGAAACAAGTGGGGGGCATGGTCTTTACATGGCCCCCCAAAGCAGAGGAAAAATGGCAAATACAACAGAAACTCGCAGTGGAGGAGAAAGGACACCGTTCCTGTTGGGCTGCTGCCCTACTTTAGCACCTTGGGAGAATTCAGTAGGAAGAAAAGCCAGGGTTCAGCGCTTTGCACAGACACAGCTAATACTCCTGTATCCTCCCTGCAGATGTAAGATAGATTTTAAATCCACGGAGGACATCTCAAATCAGAGAGCAATGCTCCCCACGAAGTGTTGTTCTGTTTCTCCTGACTCTTTTAACCACCCCCTCCAGTCCTGCCTACCACATTTATTCATAAAGAAATAAGCTGGAGAGATAAAAGGACATGCACATCAATAACGTCCTTTGTAGAATAAAACAGAAGTATAAATCGCTTTGCTTGTACTTACTCTAATGAAGAAGATTATATTCATCGTAAGCATTCACCTGTATAGAGGAGAGCTATTTAAGATCTAAACAAGCAGTTTCTCTGTGATAGGAAAAGAAATAATGGACTTGCCATGTCAGGGGAAGCTCTGCTCCACAATTTGAGTCTCCACAAATGCCACTCAAATCCGTGGAACTTATATTAGAGACAGACAGGCACAGGACACTTGGACTGAGGGGGTGGTGTTGTTTAACCTCTGTTCTTCCCATTCCTCAGGAGGGCAGACAACACTTCTATTTTCAATGTTTCTTCTGCATGATTTTCCTGCCTCGTGGACTGACATGCTCTGATTATCTGCCTAAGGAAAATGAAGGCATAAACAGCTGAGGGATGAAGACTGACTTGAAAGGACTGTACGGAGAAGTGTATGTTCCACTTGGAGAAAGAAGAATATAAAACGGGGACATGCAGGGAAATGTCAGATTAGCACCTAAAGATAGTTTTGAAGAGAAGCATAGTGTTTTGCCAGAATGGTTTTGACTTGAATAGTAACGACTCCAGATTGTCACTGTCACAAAGCTAGCGATTTATCTCAAGAAGATAAATGCCTTTCTCTCTCTCTCTCTCTCTCTCTCTCTCTCTCTCTCTCTCTCTCTCTCTCTCTTTTTTTTTTTTACTGTCAAGAGCAGTGTTCTGTAGTGGAGATTTTGAGGCATCACGTTCAGTAATCTGGGGTAGAATCCAGGGATCTTCGAAAACTTTCTTCTAATGTAAATGTAATGAAAGCCAAGGTAGGGAACAAAAATAATGCAAAAAATGTTTTACATGAAGTAAATAATAAAGTGTTTTCTCCTTGACATATCACCCAAAACCCAGAGTTTCCATTCCATTTGAAATTAAAACAGACTTTCTTTAGCATTGTCCTCAGTGTTTAATCTGCACTTCCCATATGTGCAGTTGACCTCTACCCTGGAACCTAAGTGATGTCTGAATCTAGAGTTCTGTGTTTGACTCTATATTTTCAGGTCCTGAGTCTTTCCTCTTTTTATCCTTCATTCTATTTTGAAGGACCTTGTGGGGGAGGGATACTGTATAGCTAAATGTCACCATCTAATATCACATTTCATTCCAGATGGATACCCAGCTCATAGGAGCAAATGCAGAGACAGCTGTACCCTACCCAGCTGTGATAGTTTAGATGTTGAATGTTTCTCTCTCTGCTAAGGGTGTAGTCTCTAGGGAGGTGGTATTGGAAGATGCTGTGGATAATAAGAGGTGGGGCATGGTGGGAAGTCCTTAGGGTACTGGGGTGTGATTTTAAAAGAGATGATAGGATTACACTTATCCCCTACCCCTCTATTCTGGGATAGCATGAATAGTTTGCTTGATAAAGTATTCCTGTCATGATATGCTGCTCTCACTGTAGGCTTATGCCAGTGGGGCCACCTGACTCTGGCCTTTAACCTTCGTAACCATGAGCCAGCATAAGCTCTTTTTACTGAATAAATAGGTTTCATCAGGTATTTTGTTGTAGTAATGTAAAACTGATGGTTCCTTCAGATTTCTAATTTCAACAGACACTTTATAATGGTATAAGTTTATGTACAGAGTATAAAATGTACTTTCTAATGTAATTGCCACGTTTTTGAAAGGAAAAGAATCTTATTGCCACAGTAAGCCAAAAGAACAACACGAACAATCAGTCCATGGCTAGGTAATATCAGTGCTTAACTTCTTTATTTATTTACTTTCATTTATTTATTTATTTTTTTCTCATGCACACTGCAAAGGGCAAGCTTTATTTATCTACGTATACGCAGGGTGGTCTTAACATGCAGGAACAGAGCGCGCCTTCAGTGTAGCAGACACAGTTTTTAAAGGCAAAAACCACAAAAATGGGGAGGGAGCAAGCAAATTACAGAAGCGAATTGCATTGGTTAGTTTAGGTTGACCTTTAAAATAATTGGTGGGTTTGGGAATATATGAGTTTCCAAGGTAACTAAGAGGCGTAGAACAAAAGGGGCAATTACTTGGCTAACTGTGGTTTTAGTTGCATTCCAAGAACAGGTGGGTTTTAGCTATGTTAACTAACCTCTTTCATAAGAATGCTCTTAGGGCTGAGATGAGATCTTTGCTCAAGCCAAGAACAGCTGGGCTTTATTTATTTATTTTTTTTTCAATTTTTTATTGTTTAAATTTAACAATGGTTATATTACATATTTTCATCATCAGATCAGTTTAGATTAATACATATAGGTATATAAGATTGATCAAACAATTAAACATTAACCTTTCTAAATCCACATTACTTTTTTTTTTCTTTTCCCCTTTCTTTTCTTTGAAAGTTGACATATTGCATATT
>PVJA010031193.1:0-13754 GCA_004027025.1 Myocastor coypus | reverse complement strand
TGGGCTTTAACTATGTTAATTAACCTATTTTACAAGAGTGTTCTTAGGCCGCAGATGAACTGTTTGCTCAAGCCAGGCCTTTGTTTTAGGTACTGTCTAAGCTCTATGGCCCCAAACCAGTAGGTAGGGCCCCCTTACTGAAAGACGTTTTATTTTTAATCCACATATGTGATCTTAAAATTATTTAGGCCTTACATTCTCCCCTTTTATGTTGAAAAAACTTCTTTATTTTATTGTCAGCAAGTTCAATGATTTGATGAGTTGAAGAACAATTTTTTTGTCTAAAGCATTTGTACCAGCAATTGATGGGGACTTTTTTTTTAATTTTATTTATTTATTTATTTTTCTTGTTTCAGAACTTTTGTTTGTTTATTTATTTATTTTTATGGCCGGCTCAGCCTGCCCTGAGGGCAGGGCTGGTGCAGCATGTGGTGCCAGGGATCGAACAGCGGTCCCTGCAGCCACCTAAGCTTTCCTAAGCAGGTGCTTTAGACCACTGAGCCATCCTTTTGAAACAACTCTGTAATGTCTTTCTTTTACTAAATTAGAAAACAGCACCACATGCAAGGCTATTATCTTTCAGTGTATGTCTGTTATGTCTGGGCCCACCTTTGGCAGAGGACTCATCTGCCACCTGGGCAGAGGAACTTGATAAGCTTTGTCCCTTCTCCTTGGCCATGACTTGTACTGCTTTGACCTCCATGTTTACGTGGTGCTGACAGAGCGTGGCCCTTGTCACTGTGGGTGTACCCACCCAGGGTTGGGCATGATCATCTGTTCACAAGTCCTCCTGTCCTCCCTGCTCACACTTCACCTTTTTTCTTTTTGAACTCTTAGTGACTAGATATGAAAATGCTCTGAGTCAACTTTGTTTCAAGATCTGCTACACAGCTGTGTTTGTATCTATCCAAGTGTAATGGCCCTGCCCCTCTTTGTCTGGCCAGGAAGAGGCAGATCAGACAGATTATCTGTAAAGAAGCACATGTGAAGAAGCACCAGATGCCCTGGAACAGGGCTTCCCACGTGCTTGGCCTCTGTCCTAAAGGGCACATTCAGCCCTGTCCTGACCTGCTCACATTCTCAGCCTGCTTGGGTTTATCTACCTTTGTTTGGTTTTTTGTTGCCCTTCTCTCCTTTCTTGTCTTCGTTCTTTCTATGGAGAATGGAGTGTTTCTTCTATTCTGTCCCCTACCCATAGGGAAAACTTCGAGTAGTTGTATAAAATAAGTGAAAAGCACTAATCTTAGCAGGAAATTGACACCATATTAAAAGTCTGGTTTTTTAGCTGTGTCCTTCAAAAGGGAAAAATGTGTAAAGGTCTAACTGACCATTGTTGTCTTCATGCTCAAGATAATGCTAAGCGGCCCAGCCACACTCTGCAGCTTTTGTGTGTCTAGGGGTGCAGAGGGTGCAGCCTTCCCAGGGCTGGGGTCCTGCAAGGCAGCTGTTACACACAGAGCCTCTCATGTGTCTTTTTCTGGAGCTCACAATAGAATGGGTGAGCTGCTTTTACTCAGAGCGAGCTGTTCCTTTCTGCTGACTGTCACTCACTGGGTTGATTTATCCAGTGCTATTGAAGTCATGCAGCAGGGGTCCTTCATGCAGGTCTCTGCCCTCCCACCTGTGACCCCTCCGCCCACCTCATCAGACTGGGATTCCTGCCTCCTTGCTGGCTCTGCTTCTCACTTGCAGCCTGGCTGCATTCCAAGGTTAAAAGGAGCTCCATGCCTGGAGGGGGAAGAAGGATAACACTGTCATGATCTTTTCCTTATTCTATCATTTAGGTGGTGGTATGAAAACATGTGGAGAAACTGAAGCAGCGTTGGCTTCACCCACTCTTTTAAGAGGACACTGCAATGCTCAGAGCTGTGGAACCCTGATATTTTCAACAGGGGACCTGAAGGACTCTAGGCCTCTGCCTCTACTTTTCCTTGGGCAGCACTGAGGAAATGTTCCAGGGTTTAGTGATGACATAGCTACTTCCTCACCCTACCTCCTGCCCTTACAGCAGGGAGCATTTAGGAAGCTGACCACAGGAACTAGGAGTGCTGGCCACATCACTGGAAGAAGCCTGTGCTGCGTGGAGCAGGGAATGTGTGGCACTTCAGGACCAGCAGTGCTTTTGTGGGGCAGCACTGTGCAGTGAAGACTCCTGGCTGTGGCTCCGACCTCGGGTGCAGGTATCAGCTGCAGGACCTCTGCATCACACTGGCAGTTCCCAGCACACTTTGCTCTGAACTGTGGCTAGATCCATTGTGGTGAGCCAGGTTGAGCCAGACTGGGTGTCATAGCCAAGCCACAGCTGGCTTTTTAGGAAACACCGTCACTGTGTAGTGGTAGAAAGATCATCTAAATGTCTGCAAGAGAACTAGCAGCCTGCTGTGGGCTGCACTTCATAAGCAAACACAAAATTGTCAGCACATTCTTTCCTGAGCTGTCACCACTGAAAATTTATGCCGCACATCAGACCCTCCCTTGCTCGTAATGCTGACTATGGATGCAGGTGCTTAATTTCTCCTCATTTTGCAGATGATTTGGTTTGAAGACTAGAATTAAAACCTGAGTGGCTTATCAGATATCAGCAATGAAAGTGACAGAAAGCTTAAACTTGGGACTCAGTCATCTTTCCCTTCCCCTGTTCCTTTCTTTCTGTCCCTCTCCCTCCTATGTTTTGCTTTTCATATGGTTGTTCGTGGGGTTTACCTTCATCACAGTGCGCACTAAAGTGTTTTTGTCATAAGCATGTTGATTCAGTTTGAAAGGAAGCATAAATAGTAGCTGTGTAGTGTGGTCCACTGCTGTGAGTTCTGTGTTGTATTCCACTACTGGAATGCACCTGCTGAAATGTGGCTGATATTAAACAGGAACTGAGTTTTAAAATTTTGTGCATTTTTTATTAGTCTAAATTTAAGTAGATACTTGTGGTTCCTGGCTAACATAATGGATGATGTAGATATATCAAACAATCCATTAATTTTGCATATGGAATGTGAGACCTGGGGAAGTTATTGGAACTTAGCCAAGGGCACGCAATTGATTGAAGCCATCAAAAGATTACTCAGCACCTCTTAGCTGATAAAACAGTAAGGTTTTCACTTCCATTATTTCTCAGCATAACTTTTTAAAGTCCTGTGTGTCAAAGATGAAAAGAAACAGGAGATACTTATAGACGGTTATTCTTTGTTCCAGGTTAACATCTTGTGGAATGGCCCGCCCACCAAGGGTTAGTTTGCTAATATTAACCTGTTATTCCACATAGCACCCTATGGTGGAGCTCTTGTACAACTTCTGAGGCATGCAAAAAACCCAGCAGAAAACAGAGAGCAAGGAAAATCCACCTTTTCTTCCTATTCTTTTTCTAGCCACCTCTAACAGTTTATTCTTTTATGCTCAGATCTCTGAATATTTTACCTCCCAGGAGAAAGGAAAATAAAATTCTTTCATTGGGTCTCCAAAAATAGAATTCCATGTCAAGAGAGGACAAGCCAGAAGTTGGTTCTGTTTTAATTTAAAATATATTGAGGGTGAAAAGAAGTTTGAGCATATGTTAATTAATATTTTCAATAGATAAAGGTAAGGTGACATAGCCACATCCCTCACCAGTGCTCCTGAGGTCCTTCTTTTTTTTTTGCAGGACCGGGGTTCGAACTCATGACCTTGCAGTTGTCAGTCAGGCCATGGAGCTATTTCCCCAGCCCCTGGAAGAGATTCTTTTATTGTTTTTTTTTTTTTTTTTTCTCATTTCAGAACTTTTGTTTGTTTATTTATTTTTATGGCCGGCTCAGCCTGCCCCGATGGCAGGGCTGGCACAGCATGTGGTGCCGGGGATCGAACCTCAGTTCCTGTAGCCGCCTGCAGGTGCTTTAGACCACTGAGCCATCCTGCCGGGCCCTTCTTTTATTGTTCTTTTTTTTTTTTTGTACCGGGGATTGAACTCAGGACCTTGTGTTTGCCAGACAAGTGCTTATTCTACTGAGCTATTTCCCCAGCCCCCCCTCTTTTATTGTTAAAAAGGATTTTATTTACTTATTTTGGGTAGGGGGAAGACAAACTCTTCCTATGTAACGCAGGTTGGCTTGGCACTGCGCTGCTCCTGCCTCAGTCTCCCTGGTTGTGGCATTACAGGCATTACAGGCCCAGCTTTCCAAGGACACGTTCTGAAACAACATCTCAGGCCTAACTGCTGAGCCTGATCACTTCTGCCAAAGATGACGGCGGCACACATAAGCAGATGAGCATGTCGGCAGCTGGCGGCAGAGCTCGAAGGCACACTTTCTGAAGGCCTTGCTTATGTATGTGGTGAAAAGTTTTGCATAGGCAATGCAACACGGTGACATGTGAGGCCTGGATTCTGTACTTCCCATTCTATTAATGCAGTTCTTTCTCCTGGAGAGAGTGCTTCATGTAGACACAGAAGAATGCTGTGTGCCTTGCTTGTAATTCCTTTAAAAGTTAATGAACGTGTTAGAATTAATTTTAATAAATGTTGATTAATTGCAGCTTGACTTGAATTTTGAAGAACAAAGGCACCCCACCGTGTCAGGTAGGTTTTCGTCATTGTTCTGAAGCTGTTCAGCAGATGGCAGTGTTGCCCTGCAGATTCTCCAGGCACGCCCCACTCTACCAGAGGCACATTGCAGCAAATGGCACCCCCTAAAACGAGGGCCTGGGCAGAGATGGAAGGAAAGGCCCTAGGAAATTCAAAGGAGTCCTTGGGACTGTTGTGGACTCAGCTATGAAAATCATTTCAAACCCTGTCACTTGGTGCACCTGAGTTTTATTGACATGGCAGAGCCTCACATACACAAGTAAGATGGTCAAAATTTTCAAAAAATACCTGTTTCTGTTTGTATGTGAGTTGGGGAGTGGGAGGGGGGAAATGGAAGGGGAGAAAAGGCAAATTATATAAGTGATAGCATAATATGTTTTGCATAGATACTGCCTATAGATCTATGTATGTGCAGATGGATGTTGTATAGCGATGCATACCTGTCTCCATTTATCAATAGCAGATGTCTTCCATGTAGATTCTGTAGCCGGCCAGTAGTTGCTGCTTTGGGGTGATGTGTATGCGGAGAAGGAGCTAAATAAATACTTTCCTGGTCTAGGTAAAGAAGAGTGAGTGCTATAATCTTTCAAGGTCACTGCCAGCTTTGGTGCCTTAGAATTTTGTGCGTGTTTTCATAAACTCTGGTGTTGTTGCCCTTTCGGAGGCTGCAGCACAGGCTGCCATTCGTTGGATCACACGGGTCTGGGCAAAGCCAGGGAGCTGGATTACTTTCAATGTCACATCTCATTTGGCTTTTGAATGTTGGTTAGCAAGACTCCTGTCCAAACGGCACGTGACAGTGACCAGGGCAATCAGGGAGATTGATTTGGCATTCTGTTTTCTGCAGTGAGAGATGAGGGGGCCCAGCAGGGCCCAAGAAAACCAAATTTTATTTTTCTCAACTTGAGGCATTAATTTTTTGAATTCTTTCAGGGTTATAACAATAAAGTTAACTTAAACCTTATCATTTAAAAATAAATGTCTTACAGAATATTCAATATGATATTACATTTATTTCTTCTTTTTAAAGGTATTTTTGTCCAAGGGTATTTTTGTCCAAGGTATTTTTGTCCAGTATATTTTCCAATTAATTTCATGTTCTTTTTTGAGTCTCTGTGTATTTTGTTTTATGTCACATCAATCTTTTCGTTAATTCCAGGTTCTTTCATTTCATTACTATTGCTTTTATGTCATATGCAGGCATTAAAATACTACCGAATAATAACCTTGAACAAAACAGCGCTGGTATTTTCTGAATATTGATTATGTAATTGGATTAGAGTCTCCTTTTGACAGAAATCCAAGGAAGCAAGGGCCAGGCCATGATTCACAACTGGTTGGATCTTGTGCCAATGACCATGGGTGATGCTCATTCATTCAACAAAGCCTGATTAAGGGGCTGCAGTGATCCTGGCTCTGTGTGCTGTTGACACAAGCCATACGGCCCTGCTTCTGGTGGCGGTTATGGGAGGCACAGGCACGAAGGGCAGCATGAGTGCTGAAGCTGGTGCCAGTGTTCTTTGAGGTCTGCCCACGGGTGGCAGCAGAGCTCTTGGGAGTTAATGGGCACAGCTGAGCTATCAGGCAGAGCAAGGAAGGATGCCACTGCTTTCCACTCCATTCACCTGGAAGCAGTCAGTGGCTCTGAGATGACAGGCCTGCACTTCATAGGTTATGGTAGGGCCAGCTTCAGAGACCTTCGAGCTTTCCCAAGAACCCAGAGGTGGGCAGTGTCAGTTTGCCAGTGCTTTGTGACCTTCCTACAGCCCTGAAATGAAATGGATAGAGAAAAGCTTTGTGAATTTCTGAGAGACATTGGGCATCGTGAGAGGCTTTTGTTGAAATGTTTGCTACATATATACAAGTAGCAGTCTGAGCATGAGAACCCTATTTTGGAAAAGTGTGATAGACTGATGTGACTTTCTTTCAGTTAACTTTCTGCACTGTTCTGATGAGTGTTCTTGCAAATGGGGCAAGCCAAGCTAATGTGTAAGGCTCGCTTGTCCTACCACACCTTCCCAGTGATCTATATTCCTGCCTGTCTCCTGGGAGTTAGATGGATTCTTTGTCCCTTGGAAATAAAAATTATGATCAGATGTTTACCTCGTAGCAAGTAACTTTAGTTGCCTCACTTTAATCTTCACAGTAACACCTGAAGCTAGAATTGTAGAAAAACATTCCATTGAGAGCCAGAGATGAGATTTTTATTGAACTGTGTGAAATTCTAAACTGTGAGTAGCTGTTATCAGGTGAATCCATCTGCATAAGGGCCAAGGGCCCTAAGTACATGGGTGAAAGTTTAGCTGATGTGTTTTAGATCTGCATTCTTCAATGGATTTGTCATCTGAGAGATAGCAAACTGAGCTACAACACTGTTACTTGCATCTCCATCCACCTTTATGTTATTAAGATTCGTAAATCTGTTAATGTCTTAGCAAAGGCACAACATCATGGAATGTGGGATTTTCAAGAAGCAGCAGCAGCCTTGGATGTCTGCCATTCAGCCATTCAAGATCCGAGTCAATCTTTTATCTTTCTTTCTTTCTTTCTTTCTTTCTTTCTTTCTTTCTTTCTTTCTTTCTTTCTTTCTTTCTTTCCTTCCTTCCTTCCTTCCCTCCCTCCCTCTTACTTTCTCTTTCTTTCTTTCTTTCTTTCTTTCTTTCCTTCCTTCCTTCCTTCTTTCCTTCTTTCTCCAAGCGCTGGGATTACAGGTGCCTGTCACCATGCCCAGTCCCATAGCCTTTCTTGAGTGGCACTGTCTTCCTTGTTAGCACTTTGCCTGCTCAAGTGGGCTACTGGTTCATTGGCATTTGGCTAACTAGTAAAGGCAAAGAGGGAACTTCTGGGTGAGATCCCAGGAGTCCAAGTGGGGTAGACATGCAAATAACACTAAGGTGTGACTCCGAGTTATTATGTATATAGTCTTAAATAGATTTATAGAGTGATAGTCTAATTTGAAATGAAAGCTTAAAGTGAAAGTTTAAAGGTAAATTGCTTTTCAAAACAGGAAACTATCATTGTATATAAATTTTGTTAAAATACAGAAGATAATTCTTTTTTTAATATTATTTTGCATTTTATTCAGGGTCTCACCAAGCAGGGTCTTCTAGCTTGGACTTGAAGTGATCTGTTTTCAAGCCTCCCATTGCTGATATTACAGATATGTGCCACTACACCTGGTCTTGGTGGTCAGCTCAGTTTGCCCCAGGGCTGGGATGGGTACAGCATGTGGTGACAGGGATTGAACACGGGTTCCTACACTTGCCTAAGCAGGTGCTTAGTACAATGGGTGATCTTGCTGGCTTTGATAATTGAATTAGGGGCCTGGCAGGATGGCTCAGTGGTCTAAAGCCCCTGCTTGGGAAAGCTTAGGTGACTTCAGGGACCGCGGTTCGATCCCCGGCACCACATGCTGAGCCAGCCCTGCCTTTGGGGCAGGCTGAGCCGGCCATAAAAATGAGTGAATAAACAAACAAAGGTTCTGAAACAAGAAAAAAACAAATAAATAAAATTTTTTAAAAAAAGATAATTGAATTAGTACAGGTCCCACCTCATATGTAGAATTAGCAACTAAATAGAGCTAGCCTTTGTAAGAGTTTCACTGAAATAAAATGAGATTATGCTCCGTGGCATCTGTTTACTTCTATTTTTTTCTAAAATCTGTTAATCTTTTTGTAAATTTTATTAATTTCAACAAGAAAGAAATAGCAATGAGACAGGTTCAGAACCTGTCAGTAGGACAGCCACAATAATCAATACAATGCTTATTTTTGTCTTCATATTAGTTGTTCATAGTACAAGATGTAGACATAACTTTTTTAATGACTATTGGTACAAATATTTCTTCTCATTGAACTAAGAGAAAGTACCTGCATACATAGTCCAATATTCCATAATAGTTGTGGGTTATCAGCAAAGCTGATAATGTCAGAAGCTGTTGACTTGAGCCTTTTATAGCTCAGTATATTAATATAGCTTAGTTTTTACAACTCATGGTTAAACTTTTCTGATGGGTGGTTAAGGCCAAGTTAAAGCAAGACCTAGGTAACAAAACATGTGACTTTTGTATCTGACAAGGTCAGTCAAATCCTGTCAGGATTTACCTTGAAAAGTTTTGCAAAGCTTTTATCAGCGTCAGCCATCTGGATGAGGATTATCCTGCTATAATTTTGTATATGGTTAGATTTCTAAATGGCTATGTTTTGTTTTGTATTTGCCTCATTCTATAGGGATTTAATAGACTATTGATAATTGATGGAAAATACTGGTTCCATGTTAAATCTGAGGCATTTGATATTTAGAAAGACAGTGATGTTAAATGGACGTACCTATGTTATAGAGTAGTAATATTACTGAGCTTCTTTTCTGGAGGGTTAACAACTTGAGTAGGCAGACCAAAAAATAAGGGAAAAAGAAGAGTTACAAGCATAGCCAATATTTGGGCCCTAGCTCTTAAAGGTCAGTGAGGACTAAGGACACAAGAGAACCTGTACTATAACATCCTATAAGTCAGTGGTGTCCCAAATTTTTTATTCAAGGAGATTATGGGGCCATGGAAGAAAGGGATCAGTGATGTACAGTGTACCTAAGGAGAGTCACCTAAAGAGGAAACTTCTCTCAGGCTTTTGCAGAGAGCAAATGGTCAAACAAAATGTGTTCATCTTGAAAGAACCAAACACACATAGCAAAATCATAGTTGAACAATGGTTCACAAATTCACGTGTGACATATAACATTCTGTGTAACCAATCAGGTACTTTAATGTATTACAAACTATTTTCATGGTTGGCAAATAAAGCATGTTAATTGCTAGAAAGAGTTTTTACAAGGCTTCCACTGCACTTTCTTGATATATAAAATAGTTTAGTAATACAGTTTGGATCTGGAATTCCACAAGAGCTCATGTGTTCAGGCGTGGTGCTGAGCAAATAGCACTATTGAGTGGTTGTTGAAACCATTGGAAGTGCGAACCAGGAAATAGGGCACTGGGCTATGCTCTTGAGTTTGATATGGGGACCCTCTATTTCACTCTTTCTGCCCCCTGGCTATCACAAGGTGAAACACATTGTTCTATGTATGCTACCTGCCATGGTGCTCTGCATCTTCCAGGGACCAGAGACAACACTTCAAGTAGCCACAGGTCAATACCTCTGAAACTATGAAGCAAAATGCATCTTTTCTCTTTTAAGCTGATTTACTATTATTTTTCCTATAGCAACACGAAGTACACAGCCCACAAAAAGTCATCTTGAAAAACTATTTCCTTCACTAATGAGGTGCATTTTTGCTCCTTGTGTGTATAAAAAGTATCACCAAATTCTTTTGAGAAGCAAAACAGGTGACTAATATTTTCACCATGTTGAAAAGTAAAATATGTAAATATTTTCTAGAGAAAGTTGTTCCTTAGGTAAACTGGGGTTAGCATATCAGTTTCCCATCTGCATGACATTTGAACTACTGTGGCTCTATTTTTTAACCTATTACCTTTAACTTTGTTTTTCTAAAATAATTTCATAAATTAATGTTAAAACTGCTTAGCAAAATTATATTGACTCTTGGGACCCGGCAGGATGGCTCAGTGGTCTAAAGCACCTGCTGAGGAAAGCTTAGGCGGTTGCAGGGACCGCGGTTCTATCCCTGGCACCACATGCTGCGCCAGCCCTGCCCTCGGGGCAGGCTGAACCGGCCAGAAAAATAAATAAATAAACAAACAAAAAGTTCTGAAACAAGAAAAAAAAATTATATTGACTCTTATATGACTAATGTTTTCATCTGAAGCCTGGGTCTGTCCCAAGTTTCCTCATTTTTCTCAAACTGGGATTAACAAGTGATACCCACAGTCTTCATGTGCTTCTATGCAAAGTGTGCCACCTTAAAACTGAAGCTCTGTGATGATTTTTGAGTGAGCTCTTCACTGCAGTTTCTATCTGTTATAGAGAAAAGATAAAGAGAATCTATTAGTTTTAATATTTCCTTCCTTTGTAAACCACAATTATACTAGTTCAAGTAAGTGTCAGGTACTCACAAAGTTCTGAATGATGCTTTTATCAGTTCTAAAATGTTTTCACTTACATTCTAACATTGCTTTAATATTTCCTTCACTCATGAAATGGCAGTGAGCATCAATGACACCCTAAAACATGTAATTTTCTTGTGTGTGTATGTGTGTCTGCAGGGTCTCAAGATGCAGCTCTGACTCATAGTGCTCCTCCTATTTCCTGCCTCCCAAGTGCTGGGATTACAGACTCAAACCACCACACCTGAACTCCATTGCTAGCTCAGAGTGCCCGAGGGGGGGGGCATGGTGGTAGGAGGGATCAGTATTCAAAATCTGGCCCCTGCACTTCCCTAAGCAAACAATTAGTCCACAGAGCTATACCGCCGACCCTAAAAACATATAATTTAATATTATTTGGCTCAATTTTTTACTTTCATTTTTATTTTTATTTTCTCTTTAATTATTTATTTGCATCATGGCTAAGTTTCACATCTGAATAGCTACTGGGCTGCCATTTGGATATTAGAGTGGTAAGTCTTAGTTGACAATTTAAAGATTGATATAAAAATGAATATAATTTCCTCAAAACAAGGATTAAAATTTGACCTGAGGGAAATTGGTATTTTCTCAGTCTGTGATCACAACTGTGAACCTTGGAAAGTAATTTTAGGCTCCTGAATATATTTCTAAGGCTTTGCAACATAATCCTCATTTTACAGAATGGAAAGGTTTTTGTGGGTCCATGTGGACCATATGTACATTCCTTAAAGAGCACTTTGTTATATATAGAATGGCCACTGTGGAAGTGGCTTGTAGAGAAAAAGCCTAGGAAAAGAAGACCAGAGATACAGTGGTGAGGCTGGCCAGGAAAACTCTGTGACATGCCAGAGCACTGCTTTTTACTTTTGTCAAAGATTTGCACTTTCATATTTCAAATTAGGAATGGGAGAAAATGTCACATTTTTTGAAAAATATGCAAGGAATCACTCCTAATTATGAAAATCATGATAAGTCACATTATTGCAAGAGAAAAGATAACATCTAAAGATGGAAAGACCTTTGATCTGTTATAGCCCTGATACTTTGCTACATTATGCTGAATATTGATATATGGGTATTTATTTATTTATTTTTATTATGGACAAAGGAATGTATTTATAAAAGCTTACATATAAAAAATACAAAATGTAACTATTTTCAAAGTTTATGTTAGACTCCGCAGGGGTATTACACTTTATCATTTTTCAAGGTGGGCAATGTGCCTGTAGTCCCATGGGGAAATTAGTACAGTTTCCAAGCACATGGGGCTATCTCTAATGTTATTTTCTCATGACAACATGGAGTTATCCTTAAGATGAAAATTTATTCGGACATATATTGCCAGTGGAGGCAAGGGAATGTAAGTGTCCCAGCCATTTTACAAACACTCTAATAGCTTGATAAAGTTAAAACTACTGACTGAGTAGGCTGATGGGAGTGAGGAAAAACTGGCTGGTGCAACCAGCATAGAAACAGCTGAAATTATCTGCTGCAACTAATCGTGTGGGTTAGCCCAGTTCTATCTATAAGAAATGTTTCACGTGTGTTTTCCCTTCTAAAGGAAATAAAATATGTAATAAGAAGCATGTCTCCCAACACATGCAAGAAAATAAAGAGGTGCAAAGCTAAAACATCGCAATACAGGTAATAATGGTGACCAAACAACTCCAACTTAGAAAAACACAACCACAAAACAGTGTTGAAAAGAATATTTAAGCAATCATAACTTTTTTAACCACACTGCTTTCTTCTATGAATAGAGAGCTACCGAAAAAAAATCATTTAAAATTTTTGTTACATCAAGTTTATGTCCAATAAATGCCATCTACAGATATTATTAGATGCAGTTTGATTCAATGAAAGTGACACTAAACCTTAAATTTTAATTTTGATCTGAGTTATGTCAACCTCTCTCAGCAAAAGATGCTGAGCAAAGTTTAATTAACAAAAAGCAGTAAATAAAAGATGATGTAGATTAACTGCATGTAGCAAAGCAGTGGGAAGTATATGGCATGATTATACTGGACAGAAGGGAATTAAAATTGGAACTGCTATGCCAGAAAAGGAGTGTAAAAGCAAGAATTTTGTGATCTTATCTATCTTTTAAATTTGAATTTATAATGAAAAATCTGGGGTGAGCATATTTTGACATATATTGTAGCCATGAGCGATAAAGAGTTTTTCAGTGTGCATCTGTGTATAAGATACAGTTTGAAGTGTAAGTGTGCAAAAAACTAAAATATAAAATTACTGTCCTCCCTGTGCAGTTGGTATAAAATTTCTCTAGGCCCATTTGTAACAGACACTCTAAATCTCCAGCTCTGCAAGCATGGAAGCTGTTAACATATTTCCTGCTGCAATTTATTAAAAAAGGCTGATCGACTCACTGGATTTAGAAACAAGACATTTGCCTTAGAGGCCATTTCTAATTTATTATAGATCCCATTCATCTTATTAGACTACCTGTGACTAAACTTGCTAAAATATTTGTGACATATAAGCACCTTGAATAAAGAAAAATATTTGTAAACTTGTTCAAAATTAACTGAAATAATGAAAAAAGCATGAATGAGATCTTAATGAGACTATAGTTTCTGGGAATAGTATATTATCAGTTAGTATAGGTATGTTACAGTTGCAATTATACATCCTGTAAGAGAAGCCAGGTCAAGTATTTTAGTGGGGGTTATCACTATCCTTAAAATGTTTAAAGGAAAGAGAAGTAATTGAAGTGATTGTGCATAGGTAAAATTATGATTAATATGAAATTACATAGAGCAAGGACATGGTCATGTAGGGATATCTTTTAGCTTTTTCTTTAGTATTTTCTTCCTCTGACAATAAGGTTTGAAAAGTCAGGTGGGCAGTGCTTATGATAGAGACATTTTTTTTTATCTTTGTCAATTTTTTAAAATTTTTATTGTTTAAATTTAACAATGGTTATATTACATATTTTCATCATCAGATCAGTTTAGATTAATACATATAGGTATATAAGATTGATCTAACAATTAAACATTTACCCTTCTAAATCAACATTACTTCCCCCCCCCCATTTTTCTTTTCCCCTTTCTTTTCTTTGAAAGTTGACATATTGCATATTGTCCTCACAATCGTTCTACAGAGTATAGTGTGTGGGCATGACCCACCTCCCTATTGATGTTGCTT
>PVJA010031192.1:0-25134 GCA_004027025.1 Myocastor coypus | reverse complement strand
AGTTCAGGCTGGCCTTAAGCTCACTTTTGTAGCCCAGGCTGGTCTCGAACTCACATCGATCCTCCTGCCTCAGCCTCCCGAGTGCTGGGATTACAGGCGTGCGCCACCACGCCCGGCTCTATGTCCCATTTTATAGGGATTTAAAGTTTAGATTTTGATGAATGATGCAAAATACTGGTTCCATGCTATGTCTAAGGCGAACTGATATTCAGACACAGTGATGTTAAGCCCAAATGCCTATGTTATAAGGAGTAATATCATTAAGCTTCTGTTTACTGGAGGGTGAACAACTTAAGTTTGCAGACCAAAAGTTAGAGTAAAAGAAGGGCTACAAGGATAGCCAACATTTTTGGCCCCAGCCCTCCAAGGTCAGCGAGGACTCAGGACATAAGTGAAGTGACCCTGTGTTAATGCATACTGGTAAATGTCTTTCTGAAACTATGTGTAGTGATTCAACTCTAACCAATTCTGTAGAAGAGTAATGCTCTCTTAGCCCTTCACCATTATTGGGTACAGTAAATCTTTTTCAAATTGTAAATTTTCTGTGTATTTTATTATGGACTTATTGCGCATTCCTTTGATTACAGATGAAAGGAAACATCTTTTCACGTGCTACTTAGCAATCTAAATTTCCTCTTTGGTAGGTTGGTAATTCTTTTACCCCTTTTCTATCAAGTGTTGCTTTATATAACTTATTGGAGGTCTTCATACATCTGTAATATTTCCAATTGTTTACTGTGTTGTAAACATTTCATCAAGTAATTCTTCTTTGTTTTTATTGTTCTTTTCCATGTAAATCATTTATAATATAGCCAAGCACATTCATTCTTTTTCTATTTCTGTTATTCTACTTTGCTTAGGAAAGTTTTATTTACCTGCTAGTGAAAAAATACTTTTATGCGCATTCTTTCTTCAAAACTATTTTTAAGCCAAACACCATACTGTCTCTATGATATTCATTAGTATCTTGTAGCATTTTTTTTCCAATTTTTTTATTGTTTAAATTTTCTTGTAGCATATTGTCCAACTTTTTCTTTTCATTTTTAAAATGTCAAATACTTGATAAAATTTCAAGCATTTCATAGTGTGGAATTTTATACATTTTATTGTTCTCATTGGTTCCAAGTGAAAACTGAGAAATTGTAGTATGTGTTATAAACTTTTCATTTTAAAATATATGCAAGTTAGCCAGGCGTGGTGGCTCATGCCTGTAATCTCAGCACTTGGGAGGCTGAGGCAGGAGGATCAGTGTAAGTTTGAGACCACCTTGAGCTACAAAAGTGAGCTCAAGGCCAGCCTGAACTGCATAGTGAGACCCTGTCTCAAAAAGGCAAAAAAAATAAATAAATAAATAAATAAATAAATATAAAATTAAAATAAAAATAAAAAAATAAAATAAAATATATGCAAGTTATAATGCTATTAGCTATACAATGAAAAGTAATGCTGAGAGATGATTTTACTGAAAAGGAAAAGATACTGATTCACATGACGTTATAACATGAAACATCTCAATTTATAAACTTAGAAATTATCTTGGTGTTTATTATTTTAATATCCTTTCAATGAAAATGGTACCTATTATTCTTACAGTGGAAAAATAATTGAGGGAGGGCATGGAAAATTTCAAATTGGTAGAAGGAGTCTGGAATGGTATAGAGATGAAAAAATCGCAGAGACACAAGACCACGCAGGAATCCCCTTTTCATTGCTGACTTCACCCTATTTTACTATTTCTGTGGCTTCCTTATGCTTGAAGAATATTAAAATGTGTCTGGGACTAAATGGTTAATTATCATAATATTAATATTTTATGAGAAAATATGACTAAATAGATTGATACTTTCAAATAAATAACTTGAAGATATATTTGGGACTTTCACATAGAGACTATCAAAATTTAGTAATTTTTCCCTTTGTTGGGTTGGAAAGATACCAAGTTTCTAAAATACCTTATGAATTTTTTTTTTTTTTTTGGTATTTTTGAGACAGGGTCGCACTGTGAAGTGCAGGCTGGCCTTGAGCTCACGTTTTATAGCCCAGTCTGCTCTTGAAGTCGCACTGATTCTCCTGCCTCAGCCTCCCAAGGGCTGGGACTACAGGCGTATGCCACCATGGCCTATCTAATTTTTAAATAATATCATCTTTGCTTTCACACTGAAACCACCAAAACAGAACTCTGCATGAGCAAATCCCATGATCCAGAGAGAAATAAAAACCTCATGTTTCTTTCTCAAGCTGAATCAAACCATAAGAAATCAAATCCTCAAGTCACTGAAAACTCCTGATTTTTCAGTGTATTTTGGCTTAAAATTTTTCTTACAGAATAAACTTCCTCATTTTGATGTTTCAAATGATGCAATTATTATTTTCTATCACTCTTTTCCACTCATTTTGTTCTGATGTCTTTTAAAAAAAAGTTTTGTTTTGTTTTGTTTTTAAATTAAAGAAATATTTTCAATTCTTCTTGTCCTGTGTACTAGATATAGAAGGTATCTCCAGCTCTGGATGAATTTATAA
The DNA here is from genome assembly GCA_004027025.1 of Myocastor coypus. Lineage (NCBI taxonomy): Eukaryota > Metazoa > Chordata > Mammalia > Rodentia > Myocastoridae > Myocastor > Myocastor coypus. Next base: position 22,614 of record PVJA010031192.1, on the reverse strand, counting down.
CGAATCTGGAGATACACAATATACACTCAGAGTGATAGTAACTCTAATGATTAGGTCATATAACAGGCAAAAAAAAAGAGAAATACAGAAATAGATGTACCGTGGATGATCTGGTAGTAACTGGAAATTTATTTATTTATTTTTAATTTATGTGATACCGGGGATTGAACTCAGGACTTTGCACTTGCTACACAAGCACTTATTCTACTGAACTATTCTACCCAGCCCCCATCACTAGAAATTTAAATATGTAATTTGTACCATTTATTTGTGGTCTTAGGGGTGTTTCATGTAGCAGGCAAAGCCACAATAAAAGCTTCACAGAAATAATAATAATACAATAGGGTTACAGACATTTGAGAGAAAAAAGTTTTCAGAATGATTCACTTCCATAGGTTTTCATCATGATGAATATTTTAATAAATTTAAATAGTTTGTGCATAAACATGAGCAACTTCTTAGGCTTGTGCCCACTCTTTAAATTAATATGTAGATATATTAAAACAGTTGTGGTAACTTATACATGATTTCTGAATGCTAACTTCTAAAAGTTTGATAGGCAACGTAAAATCACTTATGAGCAAGAAAGAGGACCGCAAAATATTTATTCAGCATAAGTCTTTGAGAAACTTTCTTTTTATAAAAATGTACTTTTGGGGCAGGAAAGATAGCTCAGTGGTCTAAGCGCCTTCCTGGCAAGTGTAAGGGCCTGGGTTTAATCCCCCGTACCACATGCTATGCCAGCATAGCCATGCCAGCCATCAAAACCAAACATAATGGAACACACCTGTAATCCCAGCACTGAGGAGGCTGAGACAGGAGGATGAATATGAGTCCGAGCTGTGTAGCAAGACCTTGTACCAAATAAATACATAAATAGATGATTTTAAAAATGTACTTTTGTCACTTATCTTAAATATCTTCCCTCTCTCCATGGATGCTTGATCTTCTCTATTCTTTTTCTCTCCTGTTTTCTTCTTCAAAATATTTGCCAACATTTCTAATTGTAGTATATAGTTATTTGTTATATTTTTTCCATGACACCCAAGCTTTGTTACCACCAAGAAGAACTTCTCACCTACTATAGTTTTGAGCTTTTGGGAATAATAACTTTTGAATGAAATATTGAATATATGAATTCATTACTCATTAAATGATATTGAGAAACAAAGTTACTATTTGGGTAAAACGAAGTTTACCTTCATATTTCAAAGTAATTGTCACAATTATCAAAGATTTTTCTAAATGATCATGGAATTCAACAATAAATCTCATTTTAGGTGTTAAATAAGAAAACTCCACATGGAAAAATTTCTGTTGCTTAGGGTTCTGAAAGCTTCTATACGCAAAAGTAAACAAAAAGTAAATAACTTTATAGAAATACATATACAAGAGACAGTACTCTTAAATATTATTGAATCCCCATATCATAATAAAAAGTATTCCCCCTATAAATGACTATTCTGAAAGCTAGATAAAAATGTTCAAGATGCCTAAAATGTAGGGATGCGAACAGTTCTAGCTGGTTAGACACTGCAATAGGAAATCAGAAAGATAGGCAAGAAGATGAAAAGCTGGGCTAGGTGGTCACTAGTCTGCGTGATGGGCAGGACTAACTCAACTCACAACAAAGCATATTTTATTTATATTTTTTCTAAATTTGTATCACACGACACAAGGTTGCCTAGCAACTAATAGCTGGCCTGAACCAGGCAGATTATTTTTCTCAGCACTGGGGTAGCTTGTTTGCTTTAGGCACTGAGCTTCAGTCCCACCCACACACACTTGATCAATTTCCTGGTTTCCTGAGCTCTCAACGCTAAAAGACATTTCAAAAAGCAATAGATGAGAACTCTATGCATGAGAGAATATATCTTATTTATGTTCAAGTCAGATGCACAACAAATCCTTAATGAGGACCATTTGTCATCTCTCAGTATGACAACTTTTTGGGTGTTTGGTGAAAACTCTGAGCTCTCAAAATGACTGCAAGAAGACATGATAGATGATTACCATTTCAGAAAGCAATTCAGAAGTAGTATCCATTTTAAAATGAAAATTTACCCTTTGATTAGATGCCTGTGTTCCAGAACGTATTTAAGGAAATTCCAGGGAAACATAAACATTGTACATGCAGAAATCTTCCTCACTGCATTGTTGTTTAGAATTATAAACATATTCAGAATATAGAGAGGCATTAAATCATAAGAAATAGCCAAGAGAAGAATGAAATATCCTAATAAGTAGGTACACAGTTAAAAGTCAAGTTGCTGAGATTTTTGCTATTGCTGAAGATTTTCATCATATAATATTATATCAGATGAAAGCATTATAATTGAGACTTTATATAATATAATATATTATATATATATGTATTACCTATAATTGCAGGATGTTGTCTTTCTATATATGAATCAGACATAAAACCGTGAATCACTAAATATAGTGATTATACATTGATTTTATATTTACCTTTCTGATTATCAATATATATATATATATATATATATATATATATATATTCTGTGTCATATCATATTATGCTTATACTCTAGAAAAGAAGCCATAAATTTTAACTCAAGTTGGTATTTTTAAGAGTACATATATGGCATAGAAATGAGGAAGACATTAGCAATTCTATTAGGCTGTTTGGAGAAAACGTCTGCTGTCCATAACTTACAAGAAGTTCTTCATTTGGCTTCTGATTGATTAGTTTTGAGTCCATGGGTAGCTGGTTGTAAGGCATTCGTGTCAGGGCAGAAGGGTATTTGCTTTGTGGTCCCACAAGGCAGGGCCCTTGGAAGAGCACCGGTAGGAAAGACACATGCTCGCCCCTTCCTACCTGACCCGACTTCTAACAGTATGTCCTACGCTGAACACCCACGGATTAATCTTTCACTGAGTGTCACACCTGTGACCCATGCATCTCTCTCAGAATGTCTTAATCTAGTGGAATGGCCAACTAAGATGATCAGCTGTGTCAACTTTTTCTAGTACACATTTAGCCTTCATGTGTTAAATAAGGCAAGAACATGCTATTTCCAAGGAGATATTGTTTTTATGTGAACTCTATAATGATGTGTTTTATCTCAAACATTTAATTGAAAATTAAGGACAGTCTAATATCTGAATAAATACAGGATGGTGTTCCTTATAATACTTTGTGTCACTGATATTTATCAAAATGAGTTAAAACAAAAGGAATTATATAGCTTAGATCCTAAATAGCAAATATAACAAAATTTGCTTAACTAAAGCATTTTATATTTTTTATGGAAGTCTAAAATTAGAACTGTCGCTATAAGAGCAATTAGTTTAAATTCTCATGTGTTTCACAAATATGGACTCCAAAGAAGTTCCTGTTTTATCATACTATGAGATTATTTCTTTTTTGTCTCCTTTTCAATCCCAACCTGATCTATGTGATAGAAATATTTAATATGGGAGCATATACTTTCAGAGTTATTGTGTGCTCTTTTTATAGCATCATTCATTTATTTTAGTTGCAGTTTAATGTAGCACATCTTCCTTCTCTGAAGCAGCTTGACTAATACCGGCTACTTTGGCACTACTAGGAGATAAGTATCAAATTTTGTATTTCAAGATCATTCTTCTCTTGCAAACATCTATTTTAACTCTTCCACATGAATAGAAATGTAAGAATGTTGCCTTAATAATTGACAGTCTTATTTAGAGGAACCTAAAATCATGTTGGGAGAATTGCCAGAAAAGACATTAGCCAAGGAAGAGAATTAACTAAAAGCAGAGAAAACTAATTTCAGAAGGGATTTAGGTCAAGAAGCACATGTTTCTAATGGTTCCTCTGGTTTAGGTTAGACTTATTTTGGTTTTAACAAACTAAGAAAAAGAAACCTAGTAGTACCACAGATCCCTTGCAAAGGTCTCTGAAACCGAATTACCATTCATTTTGTCATTTTATTTTGCAGAAATATTATTTATAATCGGAAAACTTTGTTTGCTATGCAAGAAATTTTTAGAAAAGGGTATTTTTATGATATTAGAATAAAATTTGGTATTATTTGCTGAATACCAATAAAGAATTTATAATATATGAACATTTTTATTAAATTAATTTATATTTTTATATATTTCAAAGACACTTTGTTATATATGCACAATTATAGGAAATATTTAAGTGGCTTTGAGCAATCTAAAACTTTGACATACTCTAAATCTGGGGTAATCTGGTCCTGCTGCAAGACTGAATGTTCCTTTTGTGAAATTATTCATAAGAGCTGATGGCTAGGATTGTCTTGCTGTACTCTAACTGCTTGTTACAGAGAAAATCACAATTAAGATAAACTGGCTATACTTGTATTTTCTTTTAAAATGTGAAGGATATGCTGAGTTTTTAGTCACAACTGTTGGTCTTTTATTTAATGACAGACTATTATACTATGAAAATATTCATTTGAAACACCACCAGTGTGGATTGAAATCTATATTCATTAGTTCTTAGATAAAATGTTGGGCGTTTCTATCATTAGCCAAACTAATAGACTAAATAAGAACAAAAAAACAAAACAAAAAACTGATCGCAATCTATGTAGCTTTTGATGTAACAGTCCTATAGATAACCTTTGGGAATTTAAGTCAGCCGAGACATGCAGAGGTACTGCTTTATAGACATCAATTGCTTCTTTTCTTTCTGTCTGTCTGTCTGTCTGTCTGCCTGCCTGCCTGTCTGTCTGTCTGTCTTTCTCTCTCTTTCTTTTTCTTTCCTTCCTTCCTTCCTTCCTTCCTTCCTTTTTTTCTTCCTTACTTCCTTTCTTCTTCTTTTTTTTCTTTCACTTTCTGTTCATTTTTTTGTTTGTTCACTTTTTTCTTTTTGGTGGTAACTATTGAACCTACCCTTGTACATGTCTTGAAAGACACTCAAAGAGCACAGATTTTTTAAAAAAATTATTATTTTAAAATATTTATTTATTTATTTGGGTACAGGGTCTTACTATGCAGCTTATAGGGATCTTCCTGTCTCAGCCTCTGCAGAGTTGGTTTTACAGGCATGCACCACTGAAGGCTGGCATGGCATATAGTATCAAGGATAGAACTTGGGACCTTAAACTTGCCTAGCAGGTGCTTAGATCACTGAGTTATCTTCCCAGTCCACAAATGGAATATATTAAAATTATATAATATTAACTCTAAGAAAATGATCTTTGCCCTTGGGCATAGGTAGATAATACTGGTAACAATGAAAAGGCTAAATTCAAGGTGTGGTTACTAATGATAAAAGAAACAGAAGACAATTTTTTAGTAATATACAATTAAATATATTACATATATTTTCAATGGATGAAATGATTGTTCTGGGTATTTTGTGGACTAAAGAGAGCACTCACTACCATTCAACTTGTTGGTGAAGTTAATGGTGTGAATGCGAAAAAGAATTAGGGCGGATCTTCGTTTGGCTGCTATTTCCGTCCTTCCTAGTAGAGACCATGGAAAAACCAGTTCATCCTGGCTAATTCCAGAAGAACCAGAAAAAAAAAATGCAATCTAAACCTCTAAAATGATCTCCCTCTTTTCTTTTCTGACTAGCCAGTAGACCGGTCTGTCTGGGGTACTCATATTTTAAAATTCCATCTTTTCTGGAGATAAGGCTTCATTACATAGAGAGGCAGTGCCCTGAGGGACCTTGCAGTCCAGTGGTCTTCCACTCCTTTTCCTGACTTCCCTCCAATACTAAAGCCCAATTCCCTCTGTGCAGGAAGTCTGAGCTATGAATAAACAGCCCTTCCATACTCCTTGTGCCTTAAGAATAGGCTCTGTTATGAGAATTGCAGTCACTAGAGAGATGACTTATAAAAGTGGTTTGGAGTTGAAATTCCTCCCTTTTTATTTGTGCCTCCATGCATGGCTATTTAGATTGCCTTTGCGATTGAGTTCTTGGCACCTCAGCCTTAAGAAAGATTTAGATAAATTAAAAGAGCTTCCGAGAAAAGCCACAAAGATGAAGGCGTTATGTATATTGATTTGTGACTAAAGATGAAAAGAATTACCATGCCTGGGCTTAGCATCAAATTAGTATGTGGTGACATGCTACAGATATAAATGTTTGTCAACACAAGGAGGCGGTAAAACGTTTTACATAGGTCCAGTAGAGCAGTTTGCTATTTTAGAACAAGAAGGTTAGTATTAGGTATTAAGTCCTTCCCCTCTATTTCTTCTCTAAATCTTCTGGCTACTGCCCTTGGGAAAAAGAGTAGGTTATCATTCACTATTTGGACTGTCTCCCTTCCCTATACTGACTCCAGTGAAGAAAAATAGTAAAATGGAAGAAGTATTTCTTTATCACTATTTGGGACATATTGCAGTTTAGGTCTTCAGGGTTTCTGTGTACAAGTCCTGGCCTTGTGCTCTCTGCAGCTTAGAGATGGGGAAAGAGGTGAGCTGCCGGCAGCAGAGTCACGCTGATCCTGCCCACTCTGGCTCATCAGCTCTGGGCTCCATGGGGAGAGAAACACATTTAATTCATAGTTAGCTCTGTCTTCATAACTCTGCATGTCCTCCTTCTGATGTAGACAAGGGAAAGCAAGCAACCTCATCAGAAGCCTTTTAGAAACAGTACACCACTTGAGAAGGGGTGGAGAGGAAAGACTGAGTCTCATTCAGTTTCCTTAATGTGTCTGAATATATGGTTAGCTCCAATGCCATTAAGTAGTGTAGAAAATAGCACTACAGGTGCCTCCTGAAGGACCTTTGTTGTGTACAGGTATGGTTTCTTCAGATTGGCTTAAATCATTTATTAGAATTAACAAATATTGTGTCATGAAAGTAACACTGCATTTATTGATGATATTTTACATGCGAACACAGAATTCTCCTTTCCTTGTAAACTACTAATAATTCCATTTTGACTCTATGAGATGAATTGCTCACATTGTTTGTAGCAGAAAATAAACTCCAGGATTCAACTTAGACTACCAGAAGGACTTTCTTTCTTTCTTTCTTTCTTTCTTTCTTTCTTTCTTTCTTTCTTTCTTTCTTTCTTTCTCTTTCTTTTGTATTTTAGGGAACAGTCTACAGGGTGTTCAGGGTATCACTACCAGATTGGACTCATAGTGAGCCACCTGTTTATAGCTTTACAAGAGCTGGGATTGCCGGGTGTGGTGGCGCACGCCTGTAATCCCAGCACTCGGGAGGCTGAGGCAGGAGGATTGGTGCCAGTTCGAGACCAGCCTGGGCTACAAAAGTGAGTTCAAGGCCAGCCAGAACTGCATACTGAGACCCTGTCTCAAAAAGACAAAAAAAAAAAAAAAAAGATCTGGGATTACAGGTGAGCACCGCCACACCTAGTCTCAATTGTTGTACCTGGGTTGGGATTGGTTCAGTAGGCCCAGGGATCAAACCCCTGGCCCCTGCTTGCTTGCAGGTGCTTTAATCCACTGAGCTATTTGGCTGTTCCCAGAAGGACTTTTTCTGAGGATAGATTTGCTCCATGAATATTCATGAAGTGCAAGTGGCCAGGAATCCCACTTAACTATCTGCATTTCTCTAAAGTAAGGACTTCATCTGGTGTCACTAGAGGAGAGACTGGTAATCCTTTACCTACTCTAATTCAGGGTGAGATGATGGGTAGAGTCAGTATAGAACAATACATGTAGACTCACTTTTTGGAGATGACTCATAGACTTTTTGAATTGCAGTGAATAAAACTCAATCACTAGATTCATTATTTGAAAAAAGGGTAACGAAGTGGAACATTCATGAATATCAAAATTCTGCTCAGAGTTCACCTCTAGTCCCGTGATTTGGGCCTGGTGTGTTTTTGCTTTTTTTTTTTTTTTTTTTTCCTTTTCTTTTAAGAGAGTTTCAGAGAATCTCAATCTTACCTAATTAGTTAAGTGAACTGTTTTGAAGTACATAAACACTTTTTAGGAATACAGTCTCAATTTAAGGAAAATTCAGAGCCAGTGAAGCATATGGCTTAGACATGCGTTAGCTGTTAAAATACAAGCATTCTGAGTGAGTTCAGTGCTACCTAGAAGTGCTCCGCTGCCCCTCCGGTTTGGCTTTGCGTCTCTGTCTCTAGCTCCTTCTTCCCCTTCTCTTTCCCTCTCTCCCTCCCCCGGTCCCTTCCTTAGCACTTTCCCTTTTTTTGCCTGCTCTTGCTCCTCTGCCATGTTATTTTCTACTCCTAGCCCTTATTTATAAGAGAATTCAAGTGTTTATTAACTGCTTTCCCATGCTGGATGACTTTCCATTATAATTTAAAGAGAAGGCACGGTTTGTAGCATGGATCTGCAGTCAGTATTTGGTGAGCATACAAATTGGATACAACCCAGTTATTCAAACGGTTTTTACTAGAAAATCTGGAAGTGTATATAGAAAGGCTGAAAATGAGATGCATGCAAGAAGACAGTCTCAATATGACATGCTGAAGATAAAAAGACTCAGAGAGCTTTAGCTCCATGACACTTTTCCTGAGGGACAAACTGGAGCTACATTCTGAACATATAAAATTGTGTGACTGAGACTAAATTAATTATTTTTAGAAGCTTTACTAGTTGACTTTGCATTGGGAGTGTATATATATTTAATTCAAACCTTTATGCCTTTCTAGAAATTGCTCCACAAGAATGAGATTTAATGACAAGATTCATTCTATCAATATAGTAGTTTTTGGTGCATTTACTCAGGAAAACTTTAGGATAAGTAAAATAAAATATCATGTACACTCAAAACCAATGATAACTCTTCCATGCTAAGTGCAGTAACACTAAACAAATGTCAGACTAAGAGGACATAGAAGAAGAAAAATAAACAAAGGTTTAGAATGTGTGGTGAAATGTTCCTTCATAATTATAGAGGAAACAAGTAGATAGTTTTAGTTCCACTAACAAATGTGTTGGCCAGGCCTAGTTGCCGAAGCCTGTATTCTCAGCACTCCAGAAGCTAAGGGAAGAAAATTGCTGGAAACCTGAGGCCAGTCTGGGCTCCTCAGTGGGAGCAAGGAAATGAAAGTCTTTGTGGACCAGGAAGGTAGCTCAGTGGCGCAAAGACCCAAGCTGGATTCCTGGACTTGTATGTCATGCTGGCCCTGTGCCAAGCCAGCCACTGAAACCAGGCCTGGTGGCACACACCTGTAATGTCAGCACTGAGGAGGCTGAAACAGGAAGATCACTATGAGTCTGAACTGTATACCAAATAAATAATATTTTAAAAAAAGAAAATCTTTCTAAAGTAGAACAATAAACCAAAGTACACGTACTGTACTCAACACAAAAAGTAACAAGTAGTATAGACATAATTAAAAATATCAGTATCTGCAACTTTTTTCTTATGCTAGACTTAGTATGCTAGACTTACATGTAGTTGTCAACTACATGAGTATTATATAAACAATAATTATAATAATTCATGTGATGACATGTAAATATATTCAAAATTATTTTATTTTCAAAAGTCTGAATGCTTATTAGTTCTATATGCAGAAAAGAGTCCAAGGAAAGGAAAATAAAAAAGTTTTATTCAAAATAAATGACATGTCAATAGTTCCTTTATGTCAATTAATAATGCAATTATATTTAAATGGAAAAAAAAACAGTATATGTAAAGTCATTTAGGATAAAAAAAAAAAAAAAAAAAAAAAAAAAAAAAAAAAAAAAAAAAAAAAAAAAAAAAAAAAAAAAAAAAAGCCAACCAGGGTTGTAGCTCAAATTGAGGACCTCTAATCTCAGTGAGGGTGTGCTGTTTTTTTTTTTTTTTTCTTTACTAGCTCAGCTTGCCCTGAGAGCAGGGCTAGGGCAACATGTGGTGTCCAGGATGGGACCATGGTCCCCTGTTCCTGCCTAAGCTTGCCTAAACAGACACTTTAGACCACTGAGCTATCTTACCAGCACTGTAGTGGATTAATATATGTGTGTATATATGATATAATGTAACAATTATATACCCAAGATGGGATCCAAAACACAGTGAATATTTAATTTAAAAAAATCCTTATAGAATAAGACATTACCATTAATCCTCTCTTCTTCCAAACAACTGATCTTATCTATCTATCCATCTATCTTTCTAATGTATTTGGTACAGGGTCTACAGGGTCTCGCTGTATACATTGAACTCATAATTGTTCTCCCGTTTTCAGCCTCCCAAGCACTGGGACCAAAGGTACACACCATCACGACCAGTCTCAATCACCATCTCATCATGGGGGCAGAGGCGAGGCCATCCTGGCAGGCCTAGGGATTGAACCTTGGCTCCTACACTCTGCCTCACCAGGCTCTTTAGTCTGCTGAGCTGTAGGGCCAGCCTGGTCCCATTTATCTTGATCTTTTCTGAAACAGTTCTGTAAATCCTCTTTTATTAATATCTGAATTGGTGCTCTGTCCTGCCTGGTGCATGTCCTGAGTTCATTTGAAATGTTTGCCTTTTTTGGTTGTTTCGACTTTGCGAAGAGGCCCAAGTGTCAGGGTGCAGATTGGACGATAAGGTAAGGCGACCCCTCTTGATGTTTTCCAAGTCTGCCTTTCCATTGCTGAGCTTCTGTTGACAGCAGTTACTATGATTTTGTTTGCACACAGCTCATAAGGGTATGGATCAGGACATCCAAGACTGCTTGGGAAAGTGGCAGGATCAATGTGGAAAGTGTGTTCAAAGCGTTCGAGGTGTTCAGAGGGAAATCCTTGGCCACCTGTCTTTTTCTGCAATTTCTTTTAAATATTATGCAATATATTTGGTCCCCCCATACATATGCAACTGTGATGCCTGCTCACTAATCTCAGGTCATTTTTCAAAGCATCATGATCAAACAAAACTTTGATACTATTTGCTTTCAGTAAAAAGGCATATTTTGTTACCAAAATTAAAAATCAAGGTAGGGGAGTTTCATAGAGTATAAAGGGTAACTCGGACCAGGAATGTAACTCAGTGGCACAGTGGCTACCTGGCAAGTGTAAGGCCCTGAGTTCAATTCCCTGAACAAAAAGGGAAATAAAAGGTACCTGAAACTGTGCAATTCTGTTCTTTTTCCAAGGAGTATATGCCTTCATTCCACAGTCTCACCCATGCAAATGCTCTGACCCTCTTATGTTTTCCTAATAGCCTATTTCCTGGCAAAAGCTTACAGTCATGAGGTACCACGCCCAATCTCTGTGGCCAGCTCAGCATACCCGGAGGCAGGATCAGTGCAGCATGTGGTGCCAGAGATTGAACCCTGGTCCCTGCACTTGCCTAAGCAGGTGCTTAGTCCACTGAGCTACCTCACCTGCCCCAAGTCCTTATTTTTAAGAGGAAGAGTCTATGTAGTAGTGTCAGCCACCCTAAAAAACTCATTCTAGCTTTATCACCTTAAAAGTTTATTGCCAATATGGTTGTGTTGTGAGGCACTGGCAGTTAGGATCTTAACACAGGAACTCAGGGGGCCACAATTTAACCCCTGACACAGAGCTTTTCAGGCTGAAAAACAATTGAACACTAAGTAATAAGGCATTATGTAAAAGTTGATTCTGAAACATTCATTACTGCAAAAACCTTAAGGCAAGATAGGAGCTGCTAAATTGTAGGGAGTGGCATAACAGCTATTTTACTCACGGTGTTAGTTCACAGCTCTCTAGTCATTTTAAAATTTCAGAGCTTTTATAAATTTTAGCATTTTTTCTGAAAATTACCTGGTAAGAAGAGTAAGTTAAGTCTAAGCTTGAGCATATACAATATGTATGTTTTTCAAAGCATGTGTAACACATAGCAGGCAGCTTTGCAAAAGTTATCCCAGTTAATTTTTATATCTCCTTATTTCTGCTTTATATAAATAGAAGTAAAAACTCAGAGATAATAATAAAGAAAGAACTTCTTTCCTAAAATCTCCTCTAATTATAAGTTTCATGTAATTATACATGTTTATGCATAGATGGGTAAATGTCTTTTTTCATTCAAAGGCCTACCATGTGTGCATTTGTGTAAACTATTAGTATTAGTGAAGACATAAGGCTTTGTGAATTATTCTAATCATTTGTGGCTTCATGTTTTTAGAAGACTTTTGTTTACCCTGAAATCTATGAAGCAGTTTCTATTTTAAGAAGGTGATTCATAATAATTAAGAAGATGCTTACTTCCTTAGGTATTACCATGAGATTCGTGTTTCAATGGCATAATCAGTTTAGGTTATTTTTCCAGTAAATATAGTGGAATGATACAGATACAGCAAATTCTCTAATCCTTCCTTAAAGTCTAAGAAAATAACTCAGTTCTCCATTGTGTTAGGGACATTATCTAGTCTGTATGTTCTTTTTTCTTTGTTATCAAAGTAATTCTTCAGCACAAGGGGGTGGGAACTCAAATCATTTTGCTTTCTTATGGTGAACTTGTCAAAGGATGTAATAAGGAAGGGACTTGCCTTACCCTTTAAAAACCTTCATGATATTTAATATATTACTGTTGCATATACCGTATTGGGCAAATTTAATTTTATGATGACAGATGTAAAGGAGATTGAGAGATGCAGTCTTCCATAGTCTTTCATGAAAAGTTTTGTCTAAGGTTAAATATTAAAATTAAAACAAGAGGGGAAAATGGCAAATATTAAAGTTAATTGTCAGTTGCTCATACCAATGACAGATCAACCTCTGTTTTGTACTCTGAACAGCTACTATGAAGACAACAATATGCATTGTATTAATTACTGTGGCTGTCCTACTAATGTGTTTTGAAACTGTCTCATTTTTATTTCTTTTTAAAAGTAGTAAAATTAAAAATAAATAAATGTCAAAGCAGAATTGACAAGGACAAGAAGTACTTATTTAAAAAGGCCTAGTCTTTATCAAGGTCTACTTAAAAAGTTATATTTTATCAGGTCACCTTTGATCTTTAGGTCAATATGATATATTTTTGCCTGGGTCATTAATCAGTAATAGCAGGAGGAAATATTGGTAAAAGTTCCAACAAGGATGGAACATTAAAATAGGGTAATTTAAAAAAAAATTCACAAAATAACTCAAACTGTAGTTTGAGCATGGTTGTACCTTGAAGTACCCACCCCTGTGACTGGGGCTTAGCGGGCCGGGTAAGATAGAGGCCTGGTCCCAGTGGGAGCACGGTAGGTGCAGGAAAGTCCCACATAACAGGAGCTCTGGATTTTTACCACCTCAGCCGTTGCCTAACATTTTGTTGGTGGAGTGGAAGACGATGGAATAAATGCCACAAGCTCGTCTTTCCTCAGGCTCTCTCTGGTCCTGCTACTACATATCATTGGTTGAGGGACAGACTAATGCATGACCTTTGAGGTCTGATGGCTGGAGCTAAATGTGTAAGAAAAGGACAAAAGGAGCAAGAAAAAGTAAGTTATTAATTTACACCTCAGTGGAAAACACCAAGGAGAGTATATTATTATTTTCTCTTTTAAAACACTTCAAAGTCTATCTTGATGAGCCGGGTGTGGTGGTGCACGCCTGTAATCCCAGCACTCGGGAGGCTGAGGCAGGAGGATCAGTGTGAGTTTGAGACCAGCCTGGGCTACAAAAGTGAGCTCAAGGCCAGCCTCAACAACATAGTGAGACCCTGTCTCAAAAAGACCAAAAAATAAATAAATAAAAAATAAAAATAAAAAAAACCAAAGTCTGTCTTGATGAGATGTATTTTGAAAACCTACTCGCAGTGGCATTAGTCCTAAAAGTTAATATTTTCAGTATCATCAAAGCTAATGATTGACTGCCCTTGGCTGTCTCACTATTTTGCAGTGGATTGTTAGACTCAGTTCAAAATCCATACATTTTATGTAGTTGATATTTCTTTTCTTCTTGTTGTCATCTGTGAAGATCTTTCCCTTCCTCCTTCCCTGTCTTTCTTTCTGCTTTATATGTCGAAGCATCCAGGCAAGTAGGCCCATAAGTAACCCACTGTTATGTACTGACTGCATTGTGGTAACAGCTATGTTTCTCGATCCTCTGTACTTTCCGTAAGCAGAGAGTTACACAGACAAGCGTAGATAGATAGATATAGGCTCATCATTTGCTGAGAATGGATGTCCTGCACCAGAGATTCTGACACACTAGCAGCAGGCGACATGTGATTAGGACTCAGCTTGTCATGATAAGGTTTCACATACTGTCACCCCTGAAAGTGGCAGACACATAGAAGGTGTGACGTTCTCAGATCTGCAATGATGCTGCTTATATTACTTGAACAATTCTTGTATGACTCCTGCCTAAGAACTGGGTTATTAGAACATCGTGTGATAAAACTGAATTCTAGGTAGACAGCCTTTCCACAATCAAATCAGTACTTCTCTCCCTCCCTGAGTTTTGACTCACACTTCTGTATGGACAAATTTTGTCAAAAGCTTTTTTGCAAATCGTTTGTTTTTCAACACTCAGGGTACAGATGTGGGGAGAAACTTTGAAGTAGAGATTTAAAATACAGAACTTCTCACATAGAGGAGGTCCCTTAATTACCATTTAAAGACAAAAAATAAAAAGCTTAGCTTGCAGCTAGTGTTCATTTAATTTTCAGTCATGGAGAATTACTATAGTGTTTAAATGGATATGCTACTACTAAAATAGAACGCTATAATTAAAATGATGTCTTTTGTTTCCAAAGGCTTCACATGCTAGAATGTTGGGAAAATAGTAACATTGAGATATTCCGCGGTAAACTGAGGGAATAAGGTTAGGACTGAGACCCACGCATTATTCCAGCATGAATACTGCAGCCACCAGCACCGGCGCTAAGTGTGGTGTAAACAAACACGAGTCAATGCCCACATGCCAAAGGTCAACCTCTGTGTTGTATTTGTTTGTTTGGCACTGGCACTGCAAGCCATCCCCTTGCCAGGTAGGTGCTGTGCCACTAAGCTAGAGCCCCACAGCCCTCCTTAATTTTCTTTACATTTTGTGCTCTATAGAATCTTGCTCCTGGCTGTTAAGGAAACAGCTGAACCTGATAGACCTGGACAGTACTGTTCCCTTTCTGATTGCCCATAAGGGAAAGCAGTCTTCTTTATTTGAAGGTTGCCTGGGTTTGGAACAGGTGCCTTTATCTCTAAGAGAAGACAGTGCTGGGAGAATTTTGCTACTGAGATGAAGACAAGTTAATAATCCTTTGCTTCACAACTGTTGCAGCAGCGGTGCTCTCCACCTCTGGCGGTCTAGCCTCCATGCCAAGTACCAAAGGGGACCCAAATCAGTTGGCTTTGCCTTCCTAGCTGCATCTCCACACGTGCAAAGCAGCAGGCTGCGTGTGGTACCTTCTTCCCTGCACAAGGGCTGGCTTCGCAGTGTGTAGGGTTGCAGTTCCACTTGGGACAAGGTGGCTCAACTGGAATCCTCCCTCGCTTTGCCCCTCTGCCAGAGCCAAGGATGAAAATGGACTCCAGCGCTTGTTCTTTCTTTTTCTCTTGGGACAAATTTCCAAGGTTGGAGTGTACTGCAGTCTCAACTTCCCCCTTGGGTACTTAGGGAAGGCAGGATATTTTATCCTGAACTTTATTTTTATTCGAAGTAAATGTTTTTGAAGGAAATTAAGCCATGAAAATACTAACATTTGTCCAAACAACTCTGTGTCCTGAAGCAAGAAAAGTTTATGATTGTTTTAGGAGATAGCACAGTTATTTGCAATAGTAACATTTTTTCTAGGGAGAATTAATTCCATTTAACTAATTTACATTATGTGGTTTTGAGTAAAAACTTTGTTGAACTACACCATGGTGACTTTATCCATAGCAGTGATAATTATCTGTAGTCTAATGTTTTGTGTGTAATAAATGGGCAACTGTTACCTATTACTTTTGTTGCTAAGCTTCAGGGGCCCTGTTCCCAGAAATTATCCCTTATCTTATCAAAGAACAAGGGCCACATTTGATAGGAAAGAATCATCTGTATTTCATAGCAGAGCCTTTTTTTTTTTTTTTTTTTTTTTTTTTTTTTTTTTTTTTTTTTTTTTTTTTTTTTTTTTTTTTTTTTTTTTTTTTTTTTTTTTTGCCTTTTTGAGACAGAGTCTCGCTATGCAGTTCAGGTTGGCCTTGAGCTCACTTTTGTAGCCCAGGCTGGTCACAAACTCACATCGATTCTCCTGCCTCAGCCTCCCAAGTGCTGGGGTTACCAGCTTGCGCCACCAAGCCCGGCCATAGCAGAGCTTTAAAGAGGTTAAATCTACTTACCTTAAAATTTTACTCATTTCAGGCTAAGTAATGAGTTAAAAAAAAAAGTCTTCAAATTCAAGTATAGGGGCTGGTGAGGTGGTCCCATGGTCTAAAGTGCCTGCTTAAGAAAGCTTAGGCAACCACAGGGAGTGCAGTTCGATCCCTGGGACCACATACTGCATCAGCCCCATCCTGAGGGCAGGCTGAGCTGACCATAATAATAATTAAAAAAAATCAAGTATAGGCCACAACTGTGATAAAATGACTACACTCTTGTACCCCCTTCCTGTCATTACTTGTCATCTTACTATGTTGAGAAGAGGTATTTAAACACTTTAAGTATGCTCTTAGAAACACTTTCAACTGCATTTCCATGTTGTCCTCTGTGATAGTACTTACTTCTCTTCTGGGGGCAGATTGCATATAATGCCAGGGAAACCCAAACAAATGCCCTGATTTCTCTGTAAATTTGTTTTCTATATCCTTTCAATCTTTTTTAGATTCTCAGTGCTTGGGATTGCTTTTACATTTATCAATAACTTTTTTCTTGGAGCTATTGTAAATTTCACCTTTTCTCTATTGCAGACTAGCTTCACCTTCTATCAGCAGATGGCTTTGAGAAATTATTAAATTGGAATTTTATTAAGTTCTTGACACTGTCTGGAAGGATGTTTCCTTATGCGCTCGTTCTCTCTCTCTGATAAAATCGAGGAAGTAATTCTTTCTAAGTCAAAACCTATAGTGTGTTGTGGACATTTTCCATTTTTTGCTTTCTAAGGAAATTCAAGTAATTGTTTTGAACTTTTCATGTTCCTGATTTCAAATGTCAGCATTTAATATGCTAAGATTTTTATTAATTTACCCTTTCAAACATACATATACCCCAAAAGAGGAGCGAGAGAGACAGAGAGAGAGACAGAGACAGAGACAGAGAGAAAGAGAGAGCAGGAGAGAGACAGAATATGATAAAATGACTGCCTTTAGTCCCCAATGTTCCACTGCTGAGGAAGGTCAGTGTCTTTTACTTCATAGCCAGGCTGCTGTGAAACATTTATGCTTGTCTTTATTTTCTTGCCTCTGAGTCGCTACCTCATCCACTTCATCTCCTTTCTCCATTCAAAATTTCATTTGACTTCTTCCCAGGGATCTTCACAATTTTTCCTTAAATTATCTCCTCTTGGTATTAGACAATCATTATTTCATTGCATTTGTCATGTTATATTTTCTCTATTACCTATTAATATGTTAGGTTTTCCATCAGAGTCTATTTTCTGTTTTCATTCCTCTTTGCTGTTTACACGTTGGTACTGTTCATAAAGTTGCTTTTACTTCCTTCCTTCTCCTCCTCATACATTTCCAAGGAAGTATCAAACTCCATGACACATTTCACAATATGTCAACGAATCCTAAGTGAATTTCCTACATGCACTTCATGCTACAGTGCATGAAATCTTACAAACGTCCTACAGTCACAAGGTTGAAATCTGAATGCACAGTCTTCTGAACTTCATATTTCCTCATCTTCTTTAGCAGTGTTGATTTCAACTCCCTGGATCTAAAACAGACTCATTGTGGGCTTCTTGTCCACTTAACTCATAATTCTTGCCGTTCCTTTTCATGCGGTCACTTTCCTAAGTCAGTAAGATGCCATATTTTAAAACTGTAGCATCTAAACTGTGGTTCTTCTATCTCTGCTTGACTACTCTTATTGCTACCTTTGTGCCTTTTTTTTAATTTTTATTTTTAGTAGAAGCCAAGCCAATCTCTAACAGGAACTGACACCTAAACAATGTCTCTGCCTCTACTCTTACTCACTTAACTAATTAGCACAATAACCACTAGAATGACTTTTATTATAATTGTGAGTGCATATTAATTACATAAATCAATGGGCTTCAGTGTGACCTGTCATGAACGTACAAAGTGTGCTTTGATCATTTTCTCCCTCCTTTTTACTCTGTCTAAACCCCTTTGTCTTTTCTGCCTAGCTCCTTACCCCTACCTCTTAGATCTCTTTCTACTTGAAAATAAATACTTTCTTTTCCTGGATTCCACATATGATAGGAAACATGTAGTATTTTTTCCTTGTGCATTTGGTTCGTTTTCCACAATGCAATAATTTCTTATTTCATGCATTTTACTGCAAATGATATTTCAAATATGGGTGTATTATTATCTCTTTAATGGGCTGATACTGATTCTTTTATGTACCTACCAGAATCATAGAGCGGTCTTAGTTTTACATTTGCTGAAGATCCTCTATATTATTTCTACTGTGGCTCTATTAATTTGCATTCATGGAGACTCCATAACAGGGGCTCTTTTTTCCACATCTTCAACTGCATTCATGATTTTATTTATATGTTTTCTTGATAATAAGTATTCTGGCTTAGGTGAGACTGAATCTCAATGTAGTTTAATTTTCATCTCCCAGAAACTTCAAGGCAGAAGCATGCTGTGCAGCTATCTCCTGGCTAGGTACATCCTCAAAGGGCTTGAATGATTGTGCTACCACAGTAGTTGTATAACAGTGTTTATAGCACAACTCATACTAGCTACATCTTGGAAGTAGTTTGATAACTGTGAACAGATAATTGGATATTCAAAATGTGGTACCTATGCATGATGGATGCATCTGTGAAATTTGCTATTAAATGAAATCAATCACACAGACAGTTCAGTATGGTATCTTTCATTTGAGTAAGCCAAAGTACCAAGAAGGAAAACAATAGGATGGGCAGAAAGGAGAGGGCATAGATCTTTTACTTAGTAGGTAAGTGGTCCAGTGGTACTAGGCTGAGAGATGAGGACAGAAAAAGAAAAACAATGAAGAGACGACACTCCCAGGCAACTAATTGCCCCATTTCATAAACACACTGTAGGCCTCTACATGACTAAGACAAGTAGTGTCAAGAGATATGACAAAGCAGATCAGGGAATTGGGGGGAGGGGGAGGGAAGGGGAAAAACAGAAATGAACCATACTAGTACACACGACCACTCCAAGATGATTACAAACTTCATGTACTGCAAACATGTACTACTTATATATAGATGTATATGTATACCTATATAATATTATATATATATATATATATATATATATATATATATATATATATGCATTCTAGAGGAAAGAAGCTGTTCATCTCATGTCAGAAAGAGGCACAGAGGGACAGAGAGAGAGAGGAGGAGGAGAAAGGCCCCACAAACCCCAGTGCACCCTTCCTGGCCACCCCCAAGCCCCTCCCCCTCTGGCCAGGCCACACCTCCTTTCCAGTACCCCTGTGAGCTCCTCCAAGGCTGCATCTGCTGCTGTGCCTCTCATCCCCATGGGCTGGTCACCTTCTGAAAGTTCAACCCATGGGCGCTCAAACTTTGGGGAGACATTTTCTAACTAGACTCTAAGAACATGCAATTCTAAGAAAAACTCTAGGTAGGAAGGAAGGTTTTCTTACATATAAGAACATTGAAACTTTCAAAGTTATTTGCCTAAGGTGAGAAAGCAAAAAATTTCAAATGAATACAAATTGAACAACCCCTGACTTCTGGTTCCGCACTGCTTTCACTGTCACTGATTTGCTAAAATCTCACCCTGGGGGGTGGGTTAAAAGGACAAAATTTACATGTAGTGTTGCAGTAGATATGTTTCTTATGCCTAAGAATTACAACTAAAGATAAAAAAGATGAATGCTATTTATTGAATGCTTTCTATGGTACTTACTAGCTGTGCTTTGATGTTAGGGGGACTATTTGAACAGTACTACTTTTGACTCCCCTCGCCTAGATGCCATCCATAGATATGCTAGCATCTCTAATGAAAACACCCAATCCTTAGGACACTGGTATAGAATACAAACTATCTATCATTTGAGTTGTTTAATTTATGACCATTCCTGGAGATTCATATAATTCATCTTCAGCTGCACAGTGGAACAATCTTCATTCAGTAGAAATTACTAGTTCACTGTGGTTTTATTATTTAACCAAGTAGCCTGACCTGAGAGCTGGAAATTTTGATGGGAGAGAGGTGAATTTAAAGTTTTAAATCATATAGGCGCTACGGACTACAGAGCTCCCATCAAGAAACTGTGAGACATAGGAATTCTAAGAACATCCTTGAGTATTTTTTCATCTCTATTCTTTTGATCTTTCATTTGCAAATGGGTATGGGTATGATAATCTGAAGGATCTTTATTTGCCTATATGAAGTTGGCAGAATCTCTCAGCTTTCATTGTTTTATAAGACAAGCTTATGCGATTTACCTTCTAATACATAGTATGTGTGAAAAGTGTATTTTAATAGAAAAGAGACAGTTTGAAGACCATCTTTGTTTCCTGTTGGGGCATTTCCAGATGGGATGAAATCTAAGGAGAGCCATCTGTTGAATATTTAGTATTTAGAACTGTAGAACTGCTCTGGCATCTGGTTTTGCCAAGCCCTAGCTAAAAATACATATTAAATGAGGCTTTACTCCCTTTTCTCATTGGTTTTGAACTCTCTAGAACAGGTTTTGTACTCCTTATGGACAGACATGTGGGCAAAAGAAACAGAGACGTTTATTAATTCACAAATGCATTAGGTTGAATTTTAAGATAAAATATGACAAGACATTTTTTTTTACTTTGAGATATACTCTCTCCTGTGAGTGTTAAACACTATTTTGAAATAACTATTGCCTGTATCACACACATGCACATCTGTTCTCTAGCCATAGTCTACTAGTGCTTTAGACTGAGGTGCAGTTAATGGTAAAGAACAGAAAGGCCAAGTATAGCAATGATTTGGCTGACTCTTGGGAAAGTATTTTCAGTATTTCATGATTATTGGTAGAGAAAATACAATCTCTTAACTGCCATCCAATTTTGACAAATCTCCCTAAACCCTGCGCTATTCATTACCAAATACTAAAAGTATCCTAGTGAGTTTGAAATTACATTAAAAAATTAGACGAACCAAGTGAAGACATTTTATAACTAGAGATGAATAAATACCAGATTCCTCTCTATGGGTCATAATCTCATTTGTTGCAGAAAATATTAGGAGGAGTTATAGACATGACCTACATTTAAGGCATCAAAGGGGTGGTTTACTGGAAGAAAGTAGATAAGCACATGTTATATTTTCCTTTTTTAGAACCCACCTAAATACCAGCTTGTATTCATGGCTTGTTGTAATTAGCCAGCACATACCTTGTAAAAACAAAACAAAAATACTCTATACTGAGTAGCGCTTTGAAGACCAAAGTGAGGGATAGCTCAGATCTTTTCCCATCTTTTGGGACAACATCTAATGTTTTAAGGGAAGAATAAACTTGTTGCATAATTGGCTCTGGCCTTGTTTGCCAAAACACTGCATCAAAACTGTCTGCTTTTGTATTAAGAAGAGGAGGTTCTTCACACAAAAGAATGTCAATGGGATTCACACTAACCGATCTTGAACAATACGATGAGAGGCAAAGCATTTGTCCTGTCAATATGAGCAATTCTTGGCTTATGCACATGCCAACACTAGAGATGCTTTACTCTTTATGAAACAGAGAGATCACTGTACTCCACCCCCCACCACACACAAAGGTTTTTGATAACTGCCAAAGATAAAGAAGGCAGACAGGAATTGTGAAGAAAATGAGGGAAACAGTTGAGATCTTATGGAAAACAATCATCAGCTGTTGCTGCTCAGAAGAGGCCGAGGCTCTAGTTCAGGTCATTCCAGATGCCCCAAGGTTTACTCTTCTCAGTATCCTCTGAAAGTCAGGATGAATGCAGGGACCCTCAAGAGGGGAATTCAGCTGTAGAACTGAAAGGTAAATGAACAATGAATGAAGGTGGAGGCCTTAGACACATACATCTCTCTTATTCTGAGTAATTCCCTGCTACCTTAACTATTCGCTCTTATAATGCACTTAAAATGCCCATATGATTGCACAGTTTTAAATAAGCAGGGGAAAAAGACATAAAGCACTAGGGAGAGCTATAACAAATCACCTAGCAGTGCAAAAAGAAATTATAATCATGCAATTATAGAAGTTTTTAAAGGGGAAAGAGAACTTCCCTGTTGTGCTCCTATGTCTTCTTTGTTTAGACAATGAATATAAATGACTCCGTTTTTTTTTTTTTTTTTTTTTTTTTTCATTCCGTGGGATCTGGCTTCTTTGTTAAACAAATTATTCTCACTCCATTAATTATGCTATAGCTACTCCAGATTATGCTCAAAAGAAACCCTTCTGAAAAGTGTTTGGCGGTGGGAATGATAGAATGAAGGAAACCAAGGTAATGACTGTGTCTATAGGAGGCTGCTGATCCACACTGAATAATCCTGATGAAAACAGTGCAGCTATGCTTATTTGTGTTCCAAGGTCACTTTATTCTTATTTGATGCCCACATTTGACCTGTGAATTATTCATTTCATCACAGATTCATCACATTCCCTATGAAATGTAGTGCCCGGAATTCAGTAAATTCAATAATGCATTCCTAAAATATAACTTTCCCTTTCTTCTCCTCCATTCCCT
>PVJA010031191.1:0-25138 GCA_004027025.1 Myocastor coypus | reverse complement strand
TTTTTTTTTTTTTTTTTTTTTTTTTTTTTTTTTTTTTTTTTTTTTTTTTTGGTCTTTTTTTTGAGACAGGGTCTCACTATGCAGCTGAGGCTGATCCTGAGCTCACTTTTGTAGCCCAGGCTGGTCTCGAACTCGCACCAATCCTCCTGCCTCAGCCTCCCGAGTGCTGGGATTACAGGCGTGCGCCACCACGCCCGGCACTCTGATTAGTCTTATGTTAGTGTTATAGTTTGTGTCTAGGTCAGCGGTTCTCAACCTGTGGGTTGCAGCCCTGGCGGGGGTCAAACGACCAAAACACAGGGGTTGCTCGCCTAAAGCCCTTCTGAATCATAACTGTAGCAAAATTACAGTTTTGAAGTAGCCACCTAAAATTATTTTTTGGTTTGGGGTCACTGCAACATGAGGAGCTGTATTGCAGGGTCACAGCATTAGCAAGGTTGAGAACCACTGGTCTAGATGTTCCCACAAAGCTTCATGCAGTCATGAGCACAGGCTTTTAGATTTCATGGTTGATTGATGGTCCAGTGCTGGAATTACTGACGTGTTATATCAACCTGGGGGTGGCAGATAGCCTGCATACAATGTAAGGGAGGGAAAGAGGCTTGTTTCTCTTCCCTTTTTGCTCTTGGTGCCTTTGCTGTTCTTTGTTGCTGTGAACTATTACTCTCTTCCATGTGCCACCCTACCTTGAAGGCAACTGGATATGAAACCACCAATGACTGTGATCTAAATAAACCTTTCTTTCTTTAATTA
The DNA here is from genome assembly GCA_004027025.1 of Myocastor coypus. Taxonomy (NCBI): domain Eukaryota; kingdom Metazoa; phylum Chordata; class Mammalia; order Rodentia; family Myocastoridae; genus Myocastor; species Myocastor coypus. The sequence continues at coordinate 24,385 of PVJA010031191.1, read as the reverse complement.
TGGGTATCATGTATTTTGTCTCAACAGTGAGAGAAAAGTAACCAAGACAGTTTTCTTACCATGTAATAGCTGTTGGATGGTTTTTTTTGTTGTTGTTCTCTTTTCATGTTTAGGGCTTCTCTTAGTACAGTGGTACCGTATTTCGTTCATGAAAACTTTTATTCTAAAGAGTTTGGTTTGCAAACAGAAGTATTTGGCATGATTTTGCGTTTATTCATGAACAGTACAGTTGGTGATGACCACGACTGCAACCATCTTTCCTACATGAACATGAATGTTGTCACATTTTCCAGAATTGGGGAATAAATTTAAGTTTGTGAACCAAGGTACCACTATATTTAGTTTTGATTTTTCATTTTGTTTTGAACTTCCAAAACCCATTTCAGAAACCCTGTCTTTAGATAGGTCATTTCTGCAATTTATATATTCTATTGAATTTTTATTTTTTGAAAATTTTATTTTAATAACAATGATAAAATAATGAAAAAACGAAATAATGAGACAGTTCAAAACATAGTAAGATAGCCACAATAATTAATACAATGCATCCAAGAATGGTTTTAGTATTATACATTGCTATCCTCAGTGTAGTTGCTGTGCTCACTTCGGCAGCACATACACTCAGTGTATTTGCTTACTTCAAAGATATTAGCCTATATAGTTAGGGTGAGAATTCTGCCAATTAACTGCTAGTTTCAAAAACCTGTTGGAGATTCTTAGCACCATTGCCTAAATCATCCTGTATGTATAAGTGCATGGTTTTGCCCCTGCCATGTTTCTTAACTTTTCTGTTTGCTATTGCTTCGTTGTTTAATCCTTAAATTCTTGATTTCCATTTAGCTGTGTTATGCCTTGCCATTCTTGTTTCTTCTTTTGAGTTCTTACCCTAGGGATACTATACGATATTTATACTTGTAGGTCTGGTTTATTTCACTTACGAATATATGTTCAAGATACATCCCCTTATATGTGAAGTCTTCAAGTTTATCATTTTTTATAGCTGAGTAATATTCCATTGTATAAAAACACATCTCTTTCAACTATTCTTCAGGTGAGTGGCATTTTGGTTGTTTCCAAGATTTGGCTATCACAAAATGTGTTGCTATAAACATAGGTGCACAAATATCACTATGATACGATGTTTTCAGTTCTTCTGGGAAAATTCCCAGTAGGAGGATCACTGAATTGAATGGGATTTCCAGTGCTAGTTTTTTTTAAGGAATCTCAACATCGATTTCATTTCCATAATGGCTATACTACTCTGCATTCCCACCAGTAGTGGAGAAGTGTTTCTTTTTCCCCATAGCCTTTCCAACATTTGTTGTTGCTTGATTTCTTTAAGATAGCCATTCTTTCTGGGGTGAGATGGTATCTTAGTATTATTTTAATTTTCATTTCATGGATGTCTGATGATGTGACATCCTTTTTCAGGTATTTTTTAGCTTCTAGTATTTCTTTCTCTGAGAAGTTTGTGTTCATCTTGGATGTCCATTTCTGGATTGGGTTTTTGAATTTTGGGGGACCTAATGTGTTTTAGTTCTTTATAAATTTAAGAGAGAAGTCCTTTGTCTAAATATTAGTTAAGATTTTTCTGAAATTTGCGGGTTGTCTTTTCACTCTGTTGGTAATTTCTTTTAATGTGCAAAAACTTCTCACTAAGAGGAGGTCCCAGTTGTTGATTCTTTCAGGTGTTACACATGTATTTTGATTTTTGTCCACGAATTGTTTGCCTACCTAGATGTCTTAAAGATTTCCTCCTACTTTCTCTTCCAGGAGACTTAGTATTTCTCTTTTAATATTTAGATCTTTAATCCATTTTGATTTTATTTTAGTCCATAGTGATAGACCTGGGTCAAGTTTTAATTTTAGGCATGTGGAGAGTTAGTTTTTGCAGCACCATTTGTTAAAGAGGCTATCTTTCTTCCAGTAAATGTGTTTGGCCCCGTTATCGATGATAAGGTGGCTGAGTGTGTTTGTCTTTGTCTCTACATTTTCCAATGTATTCCATTGATCCTCAGGTCTGTTTTTAAAAATTTTATTTATTTCACAAATGCCATGCTGATTTTTATCACAGTAGCTTTGTAGTATAATTTTACATCAGGAATTGTACCTCCTGCCTTATCTTTGTTGTCCAGGATTGTCTTTGCTATTCTGCATCTTTTCTGGTTCCAAATATTAGAAATGATTTCTTTAGGTCTGTGAGTTATGTTGATATTTTCATAGGGATTGCATTAAATCTGTAGAATAATTTAGGGAGTATGACCACCTTCACAATGTTGGTTCTTACTATCCAGGGGCAGGGACTATTTTTCCATTTTCTGAATCCTCTACAATCTCTTTCAAAGTGCTCTAGTTTTAGATCTTTTAATTGTTTAGTTAGGTTAATTCCTAAGTATTTCATTTTCTGTAGTGCTGTTGTAAAAGCTATTATTCCTCTATTTCTCTCTCAGTGTGTTTGTTATTTGTGTAGAGGAATGCTATTAACTTTTGAGTATTGGCTTTGTATTCTGCTATGCTACTGAATTTGTTTTATTAAATCTAGTAGTTTCTTGGTGGTGTTTTTGGATCTTTTAAGTAGAATATCATGTCATCTGCAAATAATGATAGTCTAACTTCTTCTTTACCTATTGTTATTTCTTTTATTTCTCTCTCTTGTCTCATGGCTCTTGCTATTAATTCCAGAACTATAGAGAATAAGAATGGTGATAGAGGACATCCTTGTCTTGCACCGGATCTGAGAGTAAGAGACTTCAGTTTTTTCCCCATTTATAATTATGTTAGATGTTGGGTTGTCATAGATGGCTTTTAACAGATTGTGGTAGAATCCATCTATTCCAGTTTTCTTTAGGACTTTGAACATGAATGAGTGTTGGACTTTGTCAGAGCCTTTTCTGCATCAATTGAGATAATCGTGTGGTGTTTAGATTAGGCCATTTTGATATAGTGTATTACATTTATAAATTTGTATATGTTGAACCATCCTTCCATCCCTGTGATGAATCCTACTTGGTCATGGCATATAATCTTCTTCATGATTTGCTGTACTCTATTTGCAAGGATTTTATTCAGGATTTTTTGATCTATGTTTAAGAGAGAGATTGGGCTATAGTTGTTTTTTTTAAGTTGCATCTTTCTGTTTTTTTTTTTTTTTTTTTTTTGCGGGACTAGAGTTGAAACTCATGACCTTGCACTTGCCAGGCAAACACTTGTGCCACAGAGCTATCTCCCCGGCCTAAACCAGAGAGCTGTCTCTCTCTCTGGTTTTAGTATCTATATAATACTTGCCTCCAAGAATGATTTTGGGAGGATAGTTTCCTTTTCAATTTCATTGAAGAAATTTCAGTTTCATTCTTCGTTGGGATTATGTCTTCTGTTATTTGTTGGAGAATTCAGTGGTGAATCCATGAGGACCTGGACTTTTCTTTGTCGATAGGTTTTTTTTTTTTTAAATTATGTTTTGTATTTTATTGGCTATTATTGGGTTATTGAGAGTTCTTACATTTTCTTGATTCAGTTTTGGTAGTTTGTATCTTTTTAGGATTCTGTCTGTTTCATCTGTGTCTTCAATTCTGTGAGAGTAAAGATTCTTAAAGCAGCTGTTAATGATCTTCTGCATCTCCACTGTGTGGTAATTTTGCTCTTTTCATTCTTTATTGCTTGAATTTAAAAGTTTTTTCTTTTCTTTTTTTTTGATGAGCTTAGCTAGGGGATTGTAAGTTTTTAATCTTCAAGGAGCCAGCTTTTTGATTCATTAAGTCTTTGTTTTCTTTTTTTTTAGAATTATTTTATTTTATTTATTTATTTTTTTCTTGTTTTAGAACCTTTGTTTGTTTATTCACTCATTTTTATGGCCGGCTCAGCCCGCCCCGAGGGCAGGGCTGGCACAGCATGTGGTGCCGGGGATCAAACTGCGGTCCCTGAAGCTGCCCAAGCTTTCCCAAGCAGGCGCTTTAAACCACTCAGCCATCCCGCCGGGCCCCAAGTCTTTGTTTTCTTTGTCTTGATTGAATTAATTTCTGCTCTAATCTTCGTAATTTCCTTCCATCTTTGGGCTTTGGATTTGGTTTGCTCTTTTCTAGACAATCTAGATGCAGCGTTAGAGTATTTGTTTCTGTTCTGTTTTCTTAATGTTATAAATGCTATAAATTTTCCTCTTAAGAACTGCTTTACATTCCATAAAATCCTGTAGGTTGTGTTTGAATTTTCATTAAATTGTAGGTATTGTTTAATTTCTTGTTTAATTTAATCTGTAACCCATTGGTTGCTGAGGAGGATGTTGCTTAATTTCTATGTATGTCTGGGTTTTTTTTTTTTTTTTTTTTTTTGTGGTTTCTTTTGTCACTTGCTTCCTGTTTCATTGCACTGTGGTTAGATAATACGCATGGGATAATTTCTGTTTTCTTGCATATATGTAAGCATACCTGTGGACTAGTATGCAGTCTATTGTAGAAAATGCTGCATCTGCACCTGAAAATGTATTCAGAAGTGGTTGGGTGGAACACTCTGTATATGTCCACTAATAAGTCCAGTTATTCCAAGTTCTGGTTCAGTTCTGCTATTTCTTTTTAAATTTTTTGTCTGCTTGACCTGTCTTTTTGGGATAAAGGGGTGTTAAGTTTTCCGGTTAAGATTGTGATATTGGATATTAGATTATTCATATCCTTTAAGATTTGTCTTAGGGCCAGTGAGATGGCTCAGTGGTTTAAAGCACTTGCTTAGGCAAGCTTAGGCAACCTCAGGGACTGTGGTTCAATCCCCAGGATCACATGCTACACCAGCCCCACCCCTAGGGCAGGCTGAGCTGGCCATTATATATATGAAAAAAAAGCAAGGTTTGTCTTATATGTCTAGGTGCTTCCATGTTGGGTGTGTACATATTTATGAGTGTTACCTCTTCATCTTGAATTTTCCCTTAACCAGTGTGTAGTGGCCTTCTTTATTTTGTTTGATCAATGTTCGTTTGAAGTTGAGACTATCTGCAAACAGGATTGCTACCTGGTGTATTTTCTGAGGTGCTGGGGCATGTATTGTTTTCCATCCTTTAATTTTCAGCCTATGAATTTCTTTCTGAGTTAAGTGTGTTTCTTTTCTTGCTTGCTTGTTTTTTTTTTTGTGTGTGTGTGTTTTTGAGACAGGGTCTCACTATGCAGTTCAGGCTGGCCTTGAGCTCACTTTTGTAGCCCAGGCTTGTCTCGAACTTGCACCAATCCTCCTGCCTCAGCCTCCCAAGTGCTAGGACTACAGGCGTGCGCCACCATGCCCAGCTTCAGTGCAGTTATGCCCTTAGCAGCTACTGAAAGTTGGGTCCAGGTCTACCAAGTTTGATCGTGTCCATATGTGCCTGGCTGGGTCTGGCTGCTGTGCCCAGCTTCTTCCTGCTGCATCCTGTAGAAAAATACCTGCTATGTTCCTCTAGCAAATGTTCAGCTCCTCGATTAGCTGGGAGGGTGTTACCCCTACCTTCTCTGCTGGGAATTTTGCTGCAAGATTCCACAGGAGGTGTTGCATCTGGGATCTGAATGGGGAAATTCTGGATTTGGTGTGCAGGCAAATGTTCCTATGTGCACGTGGGTCCTGGGATCTGGGCAGGGAAGTTCAGGTTGCCTGTTTGCATTTTTAAGCTTCATATTTTCTGATACTTTTCTTATGGCATCTATGTTTGGCAGATTTGACATTCAGATTTTGAATCATTTTGGTCAACTCTTCTAATCTTTTGTTTCTTTCATATTCACATTGATCACTTTGTATGTAGTGTGTGTGTGTGTGTGTGTGTGTGTGTGTGTGTGTTTGTGTGTTATGTCCCCTTTGAACCGATCAACTTTCACTAGTTTTTTCTTAGTTTGGGCCTCCCTTAATCTGCTGTGCTATCTGGTGTTTGTTTTCCTCCGCTAGTGTTCTTTAAATCTGCCTTAAGAAAATCAGAAGACCTTGTGTTCTTTTGATTTCCTTGGCTTCTTCTGTTTCTATATGTGTATTTTATCATGCAAGAATATTTAAGTTTTTCAAAAGATTTTTTTCTGCTCCTATTGAAATGATCATGTGATATTTTTTCTTCTCTTTATGTGATGTGTTGAACTTACTGAGTTACAAAAATTGAACCCTCCTTTGACCTAAAGCTGAGACCAACTTGGTCATGCTGGATGATTTTCTAAAAAAGTGATTTATTGTATTCTATTTGCCAGTAGTATATCTTCTGGAGGGTTTTTGTATGTGTTTTCATTAAAAAGTTTGGTTTGTAGTTTTTTTTTTAGTTTTCTTGTTAAAATCTTGTCTAGTTTTAGACTTAGGATATATCATTGCTAAATTCCAGGAATAAGTTTGTCAGTACATTTTCCCTCTCAACTTTATTAAAGAATTTAAGGTGTTTTTGGCATTAGATTTTTCCCTAGGTTCTGGAATAATTTTCTAATGAAGCTGTCAGATAGTAGACTAATGATAGCAAACTTTTTAGAGCTTTAAAAGATACAAACAGCCTTCTGTGGCATGTGTGCAGTAAATTCAGCAATGCTGTCCTATGTTTTTCTTTTCCAACATAGAGTTTTTATCTCTGCCTCTGTTTCTTTGCCTGTTGTTCTATGCATAATTTTTATATATTGGTTTAGTTTTTGTAATTTATATTTATCTATTAATTTCCAATTTCCATGTTCCCTAATGTTTTGGAATGCAAGCTTTGAAGAATTTTTTATGGTACCCTAGATTTTGGGGTGTGAATTGTTAATTGCATTCATATGAATCTTTTCCTTTTTTCTTTCTGGTAAATTTGGCCAAGAGTTTATCAATTTTGTTTATCATTTAAAAGAATCAACTCTTTGATTCTTTGTACCTAAATCTCAATTTCACTAGTTTTTACTTTGATCTTTTTGATTTCCTTCTGTTAATTTTGGATTTGGATTGCTTTTGTTTTAGTTTTTTTAAATTAATTTTATGTTTTTTCTTGTTTCAGAACTTTTGTTTGTTTGTTTGTTTGTTTATTTATTTTATGGCCAGCTCAGCCTGCCCTGAGGGCAGGGCTGGCACAGCATGTGGTGCCGGGGATCGGACTGCGGTCTGTGCAGCCGCCTAAGCTTTCCTAAGCAGGCGCTTTAGACCACTGAGCCATCCTGCTGGGCCCTTGTTTTACTTATTCTTGACGTGCATCATTAGATTGTTTGAGATTGTTCAGTGTTTTTTTTTTTTTTTTTTAATTTTCTGTATTTGTTACAGAGCCTCGCTATGTAGCTCAAGGCTCAAAGTGTTTAGCCTCCCCAGAGTTGGGATTACAGACATGCAGTGGCCAGCTAGGAATGCCCAGGGTGGGACCGGCATGGCATGCAGTCTTGGGGATTAAACCCTGGTCCTTGAACTTGACAGTCAGGTGCTTAGACCACTGAGCTATCTCTCTGACCCTCTGTTGATTGCTTTTAATGTGTGCATTCACAAGTATAAACTTCGTTAGAAGTACTTTCATTGCATCTCATAAATTTTGGTATGTTGTACTTCCTTTTTTATTGGATTTTGTAGGATTTTTATTTTTGTTCTGTGGTCATCTGATTATTTAGTAATGTGTTTAATCTCCATGTGTTTCTGTAATTTCTTCTAAAATTTTGTTTTATTATTAGTGTATATTTGCAGTATATAATAATTACATAATTATGTTTATGTAATTTCTGCGATTTTTCTTGCTATTGATTTCTAGCTTCATTCTGGTATGAGTTAGTAGCATGTAGGAGTTTAGTTCAGTTTTCTTATATTTGTGTAGAGTTGCTTTATGGCTTATGATATGGCCAACTTTGTAAAAATTTCTGCATATTGCTGAGAAAGAGATTTATTATATTGTTGGAGAAAACCCTGTGCAGGTTATCTGTTAGGTACAATGATATCTTTTAACTGTAATATCTCTTTGTTAATTTTTTTGTCTGTTGTGTCTGTGGGGATTGGGCTGAATGAAGTAGTTCCCTATTATGATACCATGTGTTTCTGTCTGTCCTAGTATGTACAGTTGATTTTGTTTTATGAAGATGGGAGTGGCAACATATAATGCATAGATATTTATAATTGTTATTTTTTCCTGTCAAATTGTTCCTTTTGCCAGTATGTAGTGTCCAGCCTTTTCTATTTTTGACTTAAAGTCTGCTGTGTCTGAAAATAAGGCAGTTACTCTTACTTGCTTTTAGGCTGTGGAATATTCTTTTCACCTTTAGTTTGTGAGTTCCTTTTTGGTTGAGGTGTATTTCTGGTAGGTGGTAAATATTTGCATTTCATTTTTTTACTCAATCTGCTAGTCTGTAAGCTTTGCTTGGGGCATTAAGACCATTGACAAAAACAGTTGTTATTGTAGGATGTTTCCAATATCCTTTCATTGTATTATTTTTCTAATGCCGATTCTTTTTTGTCTCTGAAGTTTTTTTCCTCCCCAGGTAGATGTATACTTTCCTTTTTGCTGTTTGCTTTTTACTGTTTGCTGTTTTCTGCAGTGATTGTTCAGTGACAATATATTTCTTTAGGATTTTTTTTGTTGTGGAAAACGTTTACTTTTTCTATCAGATTTGAAGGCTTATTTTACATTACATGGAAGCCTGGGTTTAAAATTGTTTTCTTTTATGGCACGAAAAATTTCACTGAATGTTTTCTTGGTCTTTAACACATTATTGCCAGTTTGTCTTTTTGAGACAGGGTCTCATGCAGTTCAGGTTGGCCTTGAGCTCCCTTTGTAGTCCAGGCTGGTCTCCAACTTGCACTGATTCTTCTACTTCAGCCTCCCAAGTGTTGGGATTACAGGCATGTGCCACCACACCTGCCCATTATTGCCAGTTTGCTGAACTACTGGCTTGTACTACTGTGGTACAAATTGATCTAATTACTTTTTTTTTCCTCTGGGACTGGGGTGTGAACTCATGATCTTGCACTTGATAGGCAGGCATTTGTGCCATGGAGATATCTCTTTGGTCCCTGATACAATTATTTTCATTAGTCTTTATTTACTTTTTTTCTTGTTTCAGAACTTTTGTTTATTTATTTTTATGGCCGGCTCAGCCTGCCCTGAGGGCAGGGCTGGTGCAGCATGTGGTGCCGGGGATGGAACCGAGGTCCCTGCAGCTGCCTGCAGGCGCTTTAGACCACTGAGCCATCCTGCCAGGCCCCTCATTAGTCTTTTTACTAGTAAAATTAATAAAAAGCTATGAATAGACTGAATCTAGTTGGTTGCTTGAATTTGAATAACTACTGCCCAAATATAAATATTAACTATTCGTATCAGTTACAAAACCATTACATACTTATTTTCAAGTAACTTATGCCCATGAAACCTGTTATTTCTTAACAGGTTTATGTTTTATCAATAGTTTTCTAAATTTTGGCCTGGGAGATGATAGCTCAGTAGAGTAAGCGTTTCCTTGACAAGCACAAGGACCTGAGTTCAATTCCTGATTTTTCAAAAAAATAAAAAATAAAATAATTTTCTAAATTTTAACGTAGAAAGCTGACACATAGCTCTCGTTGGTGTGTATAATGTGCGTTTAGGACTGCTGTATTGCAGATTAGTTGTATTACAGTTTTTATACCATTTTAATATTTTCCTTAAGGAACTGTCATGTAATGACATCTGGTCTGCAAAAGTAATGCTTCTCAAAGATTGCCTGAGAAGTGGTACAAGCTGCCTGATGTATTAGTCATGCATGTTCAAGCTGGTGAAAGCAATCAAACTCATATCAGAGCCACCTGGCAGTGAGACATATGAATTACAGCCCTCATTATGAATGTGTTAAATTTTGTGTTTAAGAGTCCATAGTGATTCTCATATGTTTGCTTTTATAAGTTACGTGATGTTTTTCTCTAACAGCTTTTAGTACTTCCTTTTGTTGAATTTATGGAATTTTGATTATAATGTGTCATAGAAGGCTTCTTCTCTAGTCATGGCTATTTCAGGTTCTTTATACCTCTCCTATTTGAATATTTTTTTCTCTAAATTTGGAAGTCTCAGTTTTTTATACCTTTTGAGTTTCTTCGTAAGTTTTCCTTTATTCCTATAATTTTCTTTTTTTTTTCTTTTGAGTCTTTTAGCAGCTATAAATAGCTTGCATGTTTTTGTTGTTGTTTTAAGGTTATCGCTGATTTTATGATCCGCTAACATCCACTTTGTTTTCAATTTCAGACACACTATCTCCCTAATCTGTTCGTGTGCATTCTATTAAAATTCTCATATCTTATGTTTTTCCTTGTTTTCTAATTGCTAGTTCTGTACAAAATTGGTCATTCATATCTTGTATAGTCTCGTTTAACTCAGTTAATTTATTCTTTTTCTAAGCTTATTGAATGCTTACTAACAAAATTTTTTCTCTGTTTAGTAAAATCCTCTTTAAGTTCACTAAACAGTTTATGAAATTCCACAGATGTTTTTTCTTTGAGGTATTCAGACATTTTGACCATTTTTGTTTTAGTTCTTTGCCTGTAACGTCTTCACCTTCATTTCCGGGAGAGCAACCTTTGAGGGGGTGAAGTTACAGGTAAGGGTATTTCAGGGCCATCTTATTGCCTTGCTTTCTGATATTTCTATTGCTGTACTGTAAGTTGAAGATCTGTAAGGGTAGAGAACCTCTGTCTTTACTGTGTAGATCTTTTAGTCTGTCTCCCTGTGATATCTCCTTTTTTGCATTATGCTTTTATATTTAAATTCCTCTTCAACATACTTAATATATTTGTGGATCTTCTTACTGTTCAGCTTTCTGGTGATTGATCATCAGGCATCACACAGAGAGCTGTATCACAGCAATATTGATTACACAGAGACATATATTGGCATGCACTAAAAATCAATAAATAGCAACAACTGAGCCTCTGTAGTAGCAAAGAAGTGGATCATAATAATAGAATGAAAGACAAATTAGACATCGATGTACTATATACAAAACAAAAACTGCATCACCTTTATCAATAGAAAATAGATTTATAATGACAGGCAAAGAGACAAATATTGAAATATAGTAAATATCTAGTAAATGCAAACAATACTGTCATTAACAATAGAAAAAACTTTATCAGTAAGAGCATTTAATTATCTTAATGTTTAAAACATTATTAAATCTTAATTTTAATATTAATGAAAATGAAGGGGTGTCTAGAATAGAAAATGAAAGAAATTGCCTTGGAGAAGAAAAGAAAGGAGACAAAGCAAAATCTTTTGAAGAAAAAAAAGGACTAAATAAAACTCTAAAAAGAACAAAAAGAAATAATATAAAGAGCAAAAGAAAGAAAAAGAATATGAAACTGATAAATAAATCCTCAAATCCTTTTTGGCTGAGTGATTTTCCAGGGACTGTTGTGTTGGAATCCACATACAGGGGAAGGATAATGAGTCGCAACTAGGGTCTGTTGTGTTTCCATGCCCATTGTGTGTGTGTGTCTGTGTGTGTATACACGTGTGCCTGCCTGCCCACTTGTGTGTACTGTGTACTTATACGTACTTGTATGTGCCTGTCTTTCCTGCTATAAGGGGGTCAATGAATGGTATGGTGTCTGCCCTGGGCTGTGTTCATTCTAGGGGCTTTGTGTGTTGCATGCTTTTGTCTCTGTCTGCCTCTGTGGCCCTTTGGCTTATGATGTGTTCCTGGTTCCACTATTTTAGAAACCCTCCTGTTCATATACCCTTCAGGTGTGGTAACCAGTGGAGGCTAGGCATATCCCTGATCCTATTGGCAGATGAGAAAAGCAAACAGAACAACAGGTTCTGTGCTGGATGTAGATCTGGAGCACATGAAGCAGTTTGCTGGACTTTAAATATTGTGACTCAGCCCCCTCAGAAAAATTTGTGATTAACTTGGCTTTTCTCTACATAAAGTGGGACCACTATGTCCTTTCTGGCCTGAGATCTTCATTGCATAAACTTACAGGGGATCTATAACTAGCCTCCCCTGTCTTTGTAGCTGCTTCTGTGGCCAACTCCTGTCCAGTGACGGTGGTAGGGTAATTCCAGAAATCCTGATGTGTAGGTGTTCTTTGAGTTCTGATTTCCAAAGTAGCTCAGTCTTAAGCAATTAACCCCTCGCTCAAATGCCTCCTTAATTAATTACTCCCAAAATGGCTACTTGGAATTGTACCATTTCTTCAGCTGTAACCTGCCATGCAGGAGTCACTTTCTGGGTGAAGCCCTGTACTGTATGTGTAGTTTACAGTAATGGTGAGCTTTTTATGGGGCTTGCTCTGCCAGGTTGTTATTTTTCCCTGGAGCTGCTAAACTGTTACCAGTTTCCAGGCAGGACTTTGGGATCCCAAGGTAGTATTCTAGACTGCTTTGTACTTTTTATGGGTTTGTTGTCTGTTTCTCTGTAATTTCTAGTTTTCCTGTGTGCAGTTTCCTAATACCTAGAGCTCTTGTTCCTTTTCTCTTTACTGAGTTTTACAGGTGTCACTTCCAGGTCCAGAAGAGGCTGTGATATTGTTCCATTCTTCATTCTACTGTTTTCTCATCTTTTGGGAAGCACAGTACTGGGAATTGAACCCCATGGGGTTTTATACTGAGTTGCACCGTAGCACACCTTTTTTGAAATAGGGTCTTCTTAGTTGGCCCAAGCTAGGTTCAATTTTTTTTTTTTTTCTGTTTTGGTGGTACCAGGGATGGAACTCAGGACCTTGTGCTTGCCAGGCAAGCACTTACTCCACTGAGCTATCTCCCCTGCCTCCTAATTTTTGATCCTTTTGTCTTAGCCTTCCAGTGCTGAGGATTGCAGGTATATGCAGTTGTGCCCCGCTTGAATTTTATTAAACCATCATAAAGTTGAAAAATTATTAAATTAAACCATCCAAAGTCAGTGATTTGTTTGTATTTTAAGTATATGATTTAAATTTAAAGTTGAGTACTTATCCTCAGGAAAAGTTTTTATTGGTCCTTCCTCCCCATTTCACATACTTTATCATTTCTTTGCATGTTTCTCACTTTTTTCTTGGTAACTATATATTTTAAGTAAATGTGACAGCTCTGAAATCAGAATTGCACTTCATCTCATGCTTATTTGTTATTACTTCTAGATGTATTTCTTTCATTATTCTGAACTAATTCTGTGTTCTTCATGTGTGGCCCTTGAAGTTTCTACTTAGGTAATGATTCAGCTAACAATTAGAAATTTCTGAAACCAGTAAATCTTCCACTCTTTGCCAAGTGACTATGTTTGGGGCACACCTTCAATGCTAAGCTAGGAAGTTTACAATAATCCCCTAACCTTCATTTCCTGCTTGGGCATAGCTTCAAGGTCAGATAGAAGTAAGAACTAATCTTAATGTTTAGGTCTTCCTTAAGCAGTGCATAACTGTATGTATGATCTTCTCAATTGCCAGAAATACGACAAATATTTTCAGAGTCCCTGTAGACACATCGTTCCCAAGCTTTAGAGTGTGTGTGTGTGTGTGTGTGTGTGTGTGTGTGTGTGTGTGTGTGTGTTGTCTTTTTTTGGAGACAGGGTCTTGTTATGCAGTTCAGGCTGGCCTTGAGCTTACTTTTGTAGCCCAGGCTCCTGCCTCAGCCTACCACGTGCTGGGATTACAGGCATGTGCCACCATGCTTGACCTCCCAAGTTTTAGTTTTAAGCTTTTTGGCTTAATCTCTCATTTGTCTCAGCTGTTCAATCACTGTCATTGCCACAGTTTAAACATTTTCCTGTGATGGTTTCCTTGCATATTTCTTCAGCCTCATGCTTCAAGAAGAACTCTTTCAGCATTGCATAAGAGTTAAAGTCACCTCCTAGATCAGATGATGATTACTGTCTGGGAATGATGCTTTAGAGGAGTTCAACTTGGTTTCTGTTGTTTCTCATGTTTCAAAGCTAACCTGACAATTTGAAATCAGAAGTAAAAATGCTACAAATCACTATTCTTAATAAGAATCTATACTTTTTCTTAAATCCTTTCTGGGTATTTGAGAGCTCTTATATATAGTTATGTAGCATATTAATACAAGGATATATTTTGAGAAATGTGTTATACAATTTCATCGTTGTGTGAACATCAAAGAAAGTTGAGTGACCTACACTAACTTAACAGTAGTTAGTGTAGGTCAGTCACTCAATATAGTCTCGATAGAATCAAGAGACATAGTAAACATGAGATATTTAAAGCTGTTGTTGATTTAATAGGGCATAATACTTCGAAGTAGTATGTTCTGAGAAAATGATAAAGAGTATAGTATAATAAATAGGAACATCAGTAATATACTTGTTTATTATCAAATGTTGTGTCCTGTATGTAATGAATGATATGTGTTACATGCTTTTAGCATAGCTTTCAATTGTCATTTTGTCTGCTATGTGTAAGTTGGCAGCACAGTAGTTTTGTATACCCAACATTACTACAACTATTTAAACATTTTTCAGGTCTTTTTAATCTTACGGAACTATCATTATGTGTTCAAGTTGTGATTAATCAAGTGTCATGCCTTCATGATGGTCCTTACTCTGCTATTTTTGCTGACTTTTAAAATCTGTTTCCTCTTGAGTAGGCTTGGGTAATTTTTATCTTTCCAGGAATTTGTCCATTTTTTCTAAGCTGTTGAATTTGTGAATGTAGAATTCTTATTTTCTTCCCACAATTCACTAACTCATTTGGGAATAGGTTTTGTTTTTGCTTGAGTTATTTTCCTTTTTCCTTTATGTCCTAATGTTCTAAGATGACCTCTTCTTTATGATATCACATTTTCATTCTTGTTCAGGGTATTTGCCTTTCATTTAGAAATCTTAGTTCAAAGATTAATGTCCAGCTTATAGGGTTGCTTCAGAATTGACTAAGATTATTTCATATGTATTTGTGCGTGTATGTATGTGTGTGTTTGATGAGCTCATATGCTAGGTTCATCATATAAATAATTAAATCTGGGGGAAATTTTGAAGTTATTCTTTATGCCTACCTTAAAGTGTATTTCTTTAAATTCATAAAATATCTTTACATGTCAGTAATAGATTAAACATCATAGAATCAATTTAGAAAATTATTATTTTGTTTCATAGTAGTATACATTTCTGTCATCTCTTCCAATTGTAAGTCTTACTGGTTTTACTTTATCTTTTAGGCAATCCTTTGTCACAGGATATTCTCAATTTGTACCAGGACCCAGATGGAACCCGAAAGCTACTGAATTTCATGCTTGACAATCTTGCAGGTAACTAGTAATGACAAAACAGTAAACTCTGCAGATACTTTTATTGGCTAATATGTCATAGCTTGCTGTGTACCTGCTTATAGGTTTGGTTTTTTTGTTTTTAGTATATCCTATGATTATAGAACATTCTTTTCATGTGTTGTATGCTTTCTGTTTTCTAAACAATATATTAGGAACTTTAGTTATATTATCCTGTTCATTTTTTCTAAGAACCTAAGTTGTATAGATTTGTATTCACATTTTAAAGATGGAAATTTTGAGATTCACCGAGTAATCATTTATATACAGCTAATTAGTGCCAGAGCTATGTACCCAAAATTGTCTTGTGGTTCACAAAGATCTGTAGTTAATTTCTGTTTGATTTTGGTGCATATTATGGTTTTGATTGATTGTATACAGGCTGGTGTTGGTAGCTTAGGTATATTGAATGCATTTTTTAAAAAAAATTTTTATTTAAAAAATATTTTTTGGGGGGGGGTGGGACCAGGATTCGAACTCACAACGTTGCACTTGCCAGGCAGGCACTTGTGCCACAGAGCTATCTCCCCAGCTCCTTTGAATGCATTTTTGACTTGAGATATTTTCAGCTTCATAATAATCAGTACATAATTGCTTTGTAAATCAAGAAGCATTTGTAGTTTGATTCATTGTACATTTGTGGAAATTTTGCAAGTATGCTTTTAAATTAGGAATGTCATAGTTATGGGACTGAAATGGTTGTGTTCCAAATGCAAGTTGCCTATATAAGAAGGCTATTAAGTATTTTACTTTAAATGTTTTTTTGTTATTTTTTTACGGTGGTGCCAGAAATCAAACTCAGGACCTTGTGCTTGCCAAGCAAGCATTTATTCCACTGAGCTGTCTCCCTGATCTTATTATGGTTTCTTAAGCATTTAAAATACACATAACAGTGTGAAGATACTGATGAATTCAGACATTTTTGTTGGTATAATGTCTTTCTAAAATAAGGAATTAGGAAAGAGGTTGGCCTCATGTTTTTATAAAGAGGCCCTTGTCACAGTGTTTTGACTATACTCTGTATTTCTTTCTGTCATGAAAGACACCTTCTCTGCAAAAAAATGAGGTGTACAATAAGAAAAAAAATTAATAGCATCTAAAAATTTTTTTGGTTAAAAGACCTAAAATTGATTGATACAGAAATTAGTAAATTTATTACACAGGTCTTAATAAAGAATTAAGAATAGGTGAACATTTCATCTGTACATATAATGTGTGCTGTTTCCAATTAGCATTAAAGTATCTCTGATCTATATAGTTGCCTTTTTCTTTTCGGTCCTAGGAATTGAACTCAAGACCTTGCTTTTGCCAGATGGACACTTACGACATTAGGCTAATATCCCAGGCTCTCTTATCTGTATAAATATAGCATTTAAATAAGCTGTGTTTTAAGGAATTATTTCATTTAAATAACAACTCTTTAATGGTATACATATTGCATATATTTTGACCTGTGTTTTCCTGTCTTTCAGTGAACAGAAGAAATGTTATTCCAGCTTAATGACACTCTGATACTCTGTTTAAGAGATTTTGTGTACCACATTAATGTGTCACGTGTCATTACATAGAAACTCTTAATTTTTACTTGACAATACTTAGAGCTATAACCTTCCTGGAATTGATGTTTATTTAAAGTAAGAGCTAGATTTAGTGATTTTTCTAAATGCAGATTATATTGATCCTGAATCATTTATTGGTGAGGCATTTCTTCTTTTGGTGCTCGATTTTTTATTTATTTACTGTGTTTTAGGGAGGGGTCTACAGTGTGCTCAGGGTCTCACTACTAGATCGGACTTGTAGTAATCCTCCTGTTTACAGACTCCCAAAAGCTGAGATTATAGGCACGTGCCATCATGCCCTGTCTCAAGTTGCTGCCTCAGTGTACCTTGGGTAGGGGGATCGAACCCCAGCCCCTGCACCTGCTTGTAGGCGTTTAAACCGCTGAGCTATTTGGCTGGCCCAGTACTGGATATTGGACCCAGGGAGTGCTGAACTGTATTCCCAGCCCCTTTATTTTATTTTGAAGCAAAGTTTTGCTTAGTTGCCCAGTGTGAGCTTGAATTTGTCATTTTCCTATATAAGCTTCATAAGTAGCTAGGATTATATATTTGCACCGCCATGGCTAGTTCATTCTTTTTTAGTGCTTTCTTTGCCATAAATCAGGTTTCACAGGGTAGGTCTGTTTCTGGATACTCTTTGTTATCTTCCATTAGCTTTTCTTTTTTTAAAATTTTGAGACAGGATCTCACTAAGTTGCCCAGGCTGGTTCAAACTTGTAACTCTCCTGTTCATCCTCTCCAGTGGCTGGGATTATAGGAGTATGCCACAACATCTAGCTCTGTTAGTCTTGGACAATTTAACAGTCTTTTAATTATGACAACTTTATAAAACTCATGCTCAAATAAAGTAAATCTTCTCCTTTGTTCTGATTGTAAAGAATCTTGGGAAGTTTAATGGATGAGATTTCTTTATCTTGTATTTTTATTAAGATTTTGAGAATTATGCTTTCAGATCTTTCTTTTCTTCACATAGATTGCATCAGAGGAATTTTGGCTTGTCTTCAGCAGTAGGCCTGGCTCTTGTATTTATTTTGCCTTCTGTAGTTTTAGACTTCTGTGTAGTACTATTAAATATTATCCATTCTAAGGTTTAACTTTTTGATGCTCTTTTAAAAATACAAATCTCACAATTAATATTATTATTTAAATTATTCATTTGTTTATTTGTTTGGTACAAGGACTTGTTACTTATGGGCCCAGCCCAGCATGGCTTGTAGTACTGGGGATTGAACTGGGCTCCTTGCACTTGCCAGGCAGGCGATTAGACCACTGAGCTATCTCCCCAGCTTCCTAATATTCAGTGTTGAACATTTGTTAATATATATTTTCAACCTTTGTTTATTCACCCATTTTTATGGCTGGCTCAGCCGGCCACGAGGGCAGGGCTGGCACAGCATGTGGTGCTGGGGATGGAACCGCGGTCCCTGAAGCTGCCCAAGCTTTCCTAAGCAGGCGCTTTAAGCTGCTGAGCCACCCCGCTGGGCCCCTGTGTGTGTATGTTATATGTATGTATTTTCAGCTATTTTGCCAAACTGCTTGTAATTCTAATAACTTGTTTGTTAGTTTTTGAGTCAGGCTCTTGCTATGTAGTTCAGGCTGATTTTGAACACTTGGTGATCTCCTGCCTTGATCCCAAGTGATTGGATTACTAGCTTGTGCTACTGTGCCTGGCTCCATAATCCTGATATTTTAATTTCAAATTTTATAGCCAGATCATCTACAGATAACAGTAGTTTTAATATTTTTAATCTCTGTTTTTGCAGTTATTCCACTTAATAGAGGCAGCAGTTGAAAGTTGTGATAGTGGACATTCTTGACACATTTCCTAGTATATCACTAATTTTTAATAATTTATTGCTAAATAAGACATGGATAAACTTATCAGGTTGAGAAAGTTTTTCTTCTATTCTTAACTTGCTGGAGGGGTTTTGTTTTGTTTTTTGAGATGCAATCTCAACCTATTTCCAGAGTTGCCCTTGAACTTGTGATCTGTCCATAATAGCCTTTAATATAGCTGGGATTATAAGCATGTACCTTTGCATTGAAGCTAGGAAAACTTTGAGACAGTGTCTTGCTAAGTAGTTTATTTTAGGATGACCTTGAATTTCTATATAGTCCAGGCTGGCCTTGAACTCAGCAGTTTTTCTACCTCAGCCTGAGTGTTGTATTATAGGTATGTGTCACTATGTCTAACTCAGGTAGGAGAACATTTGAATAAATAGGTGCTGAATTCTATTAAATGTCTGTTCTCTACCAAGATAAGTAGATGATGTTTATATACTTTATTTTGTTATATTGTAATTGTATTGACTCCCACTCCCCCAATGTTATATATTACCTTTATATTATTGGAATAAACCCAGATAGGTGGTGATGTATTCTAAAAATTTTTGTGTATTCCTAGATTTACTTTATTTTTATTTTATTTATTTATTTATTTATTTATTTATTTATTTATTTATTTATTTATTTATTGTCTTTTTGAGACAGGGTCTTGCTGTACAGTTCAGGCTGGCCTTGAGCTCAGTTTTGTAGCCCAGGCTGGTCTCGAACTTGCACCAATCCTCCTGCCTCAGCCTCTCGATTGCTGGGATTACAGGTGTGCGCCACCACACCCAGCTTAGATTTACTTTAATAATATGTTACTTAGATTAGTCTGTGTTTCAGTGTGAGTCACATAGGTCAATAAGTTCCTTTCTTCATTGTTTTAGGTTTATAAATGTTATTGAAAATTCTGTTATTTGAAAGAGTTTAAGATAGGTGTTTTTTATTTCTAAAATACTGTGGAAATACGTTTGGGCCTGAGATTTCTTTACAACAATTTTTAAATTACTGATTTAAGAATTACAGAAGTATTCTCATTTTTATGTTAGTATCAATTTCTGAATATTAGGTTATCTGGATATTTGCACATTTTATCTGAATTTTCAAATTTATTGATTTAAAATGTTTCAGAATATTTTCTTATGATGTTTAGTAAAGTCGCTTTTCCTTGTGAGATACTAGTTTATTTGTACTACTTCTGTGTATTTCATTCAAAATCATGTGTTTAGGTCAAGTATTCATTTGTATTTTCTTTGAAAAAACAAAGTAACCAACTTTTGACTTCATTAGTCCTCTTTATTATTATAATTCATTTTCAGTATCAATAATCTGCCTTTTTTAGGTTTCTGTTGATGTTAGTTTTCTAACTTAGCATGAAATCTAAATCGTTACTTTTCTAGTCATTTTTCTATATGTGCGTTTGTAAACCTTTCCCTAAACATATTTTAGCTACACTCCACAGTTTTAATTTGTGGTATTATCACTTACTTTAGCATATTTTCTTTCTTTCTTTTTTTTTTTTGTGGGACTAGGGTTCGAACTCGCGACCTTGCACTTGCCCAGCAGGCACTTGTGCCTCGGAGCTATCTCCCCAGCCCCTTGTCTTTTTGAAACAGGGTCTCACTATGTAGTTCAGGCTGGCCTTGGGCTCACTTTTGTAGCCCAGGCTGGTCTCGAACTCACATTGATCCTCTTGCCTCAGCCTTCCAAATGCTGGGATTCCAAGCATGTGTCACCATGCCCACCTCTTAGTTTAACATATTTTCAAAGGAGTTCTAGTTTTCTTTATCAAAGATTTCTCATTTAGTTCCAGGGTAGTTGTGAATTTGGATTAAGTTTGTAAAATGTGTTACTACCACGACACTCTTGTTTTTTGTACATGTTAATTAAACATTACTTGAAAACAGTGCATTCTTTTTCTTTTTCTTGCTTACTAGAAATCGAACTCAGGACGTTATACTTTGTAGGCAGGCACTGTACCACTAAGCTAAAGCCCCTACCAGAAAATGTTTTCTGTAGTTGTTTAGTAGAGAATTCTATAGTTTTAACTGTCTGTTTTATTATTTGAATGATTTTATTTTACTTTGCATTTCTTTCATTATTTATGCATTTGTTAGTATATCCTCTTTTGATTATATATTTGTTTCTTGTGTTTTTTTCAGTCTTCAACTGTGAATGTTAAGAGTATATTTTGTGTTCTTGGTTATTAAAACCTTTTGTCAAATTTACTTTGATATTAATATAACTAAGTGGTGATAGTGGGGAAGGAACAGGAATTCCTTTTTGCTTTGAACTTGTATGTCTGTCTGTCTGTCTGTCTTCCCTTCTTTCTTTCTTTCTTCCCCTCTTGATTGATATCTTTTTGTATCTCATTATTTCCTTCCTCTGCTTGGTTTATTCTTTCTCTAGTTTGAGGTAAGAATTAAGATTTTTGAGATTTCCTCAGTCCATTCATCTGTCCACTAATGAAATTCCTTCATTCATTTGTTTATTTTTTTTTTAAATTTTAAAGAGAATAAAAAATATTTTTAAAAAACCATTAGAAATAACACAGAACTTCACTAAAGAAGATGATAGGAATTCAATGTTTTTTGTATTACATATTATTGTCTCCAAATTACTTGTTCAGATAATAAGATATAAATGTGATAAGGAAAAAAACTTAGAAGAAAAATTTAAGCATTAACTATTCCTTTTGATAGACCAGTAGAAATCAGTATTAGAATTGTCCCAGCTATCCTGTGTGTGTGTGTGTGTGTGTGTGTGTGTGTGTGTGTGTATTCTCCCTTTTTTTCCTCCTTTACCTCATCCCATTTGTTCCTTTGAGCAGTTTCTTTCCCTTTGAGAGTATCTGTTGTACCTTTTAGATTTTATTTACTCTTTTAATTTCTTACATTAGGGAGACAGTACTATGTTTACATGTGAGTGGTATATTTCACTTAGGAGTGTGGTTTCTTTTTTTTTTTTTTGTCTTTTTGAGACAGGGTCTCACTATGCAGTTGAGGCTGGTCCTGCGCTCACTTTTGTAGCCCAGGCTGGTCTCGAACTCGCACCAATCCTCCTGCCTCAGCCTCCCAAGTGCTGGGATTACAGGCGTGAGCCACCACGCCCGGCCAGGAGTGTGGTTTCTAATTGCATCTATTACTGATAAAAGCTTCCTTCAAGTTTATCTTTTTTATAGCTGAGTAAATACTGCATTGTATAAAAATAACATTAAAAAAAATCCATTTCTTATTTTATGGGCATTTGGGTTTCTAAAATTTACCTAAGATGAAGTGTGCTGCTATTAACATGGGTACATATATATTGCTGTACTATGCCTTTCCAGTCCTTACTTGTTTTATTTCTCTTTTCTGCTTACTCTGGCTAATGTTTCCAGAACTATATTGAACAGGAATGGTGACAATTGGCATCCTCGTTCCTGATTTTAAAGGAAAAGCTTTCAGTTTTTGTCCATTTAGGAGGATGGTGTTGACTATTGATTTGTCATGGATGGCTTTTATAAGATTGAGGTAAAGACTGCATTCCAATTTTTTCATTTATTTTCTGATTGATTGATTTTTCTTTTGGAGATTGGACCCAGTGCCTGTGTTGATACTACTGGTGATCAAACTTAGGACCTTGTACTTGCCAGACAGGGGCTTACGCTGCTGAGCTATCTCCTCAACCTCTCCTCATTTTTTCCACTAGACATTTGTATTTTTATTTTATATTATTTTATTTTTTAAAAAATGTTAATATTTTTTATTGTATAAATTTAACCACGGTTATATTAAATATTTTCATCATCAGATCAGTTTAGATTAATACATATAGGTATATGAGATTGATCAAACAATTAAACATTCACACATTCAATCAACATTACTTTTTTTTTTTCTTTTTCCCTTTCTTATTTTAAAAGTTGACACATTGCATATTGTCCTCACAATAGTTTTACAGAGCACAGTGTGTGGGCATGACCCATCACCCTATTGATGTTGCTAAGAAGAAAAAGAAAAAGAAAGGAAAGAAAAAAGAAGAAGAAAGGAAAAGAAAATTCTTCTCTTTGGACTAAGAGGAAGCAGATACATACATAGTCAAATGTTCTGCAATTGCAGTGGGCTACCAGTGAAGCTTGTAATATTGGAGGCTATTGATCTAATCCTCCTAAAGCTCATCTCACCAATATAGCTCTGTGTTTTATGCATTGTAATTAAGATTTTTTTTTTTTTTGGCTGGGTGATCAAGGGCAAGTCAAAGCGAGACCTGTGTAACAAAACATTCATTTTTTTTTGTATCTTCCAGGGTCAAATCCCCTCAGGATTAAGTTTGGAACCATATACAGTACTTTGTAGAACTGTTGTTAGTGTCAGCCTTCGGGATGAGTCACGGCCATTGTTTGGCCAGTTTGCTTTCTGTGAAAGCCTGAGAGAATGTTTTTCTCTGGGTGACTCTCCTTAGATGCACTATAGTTCATTTATCCCTTTCCTCTGAGGTCCCATAATCTCCTTGACCAGAAAATTTGGGATACCTCTGAGTTATAGGATATTATAGCACAGGTTCTATTATATCCTGAGTCCTTATTGACCTTGAAGGGCTAGGGCCAAAATATTGGCTATCCTCATAGCCCTTCTTTTTCTCCAATTTTTGGTCTGTTAACTTACATTCTTAACCCTCCAGCAGAAAAGCTTTGTGATACTATTACCCTAGAGTATAGGTACTTGAGCTTATCATCACTGGCTTTCTGAGTATCAAATATCTTTGACTTAGCTTGGAATTGATATTTTCTGACCATCATTGATATTCTAATAATGTTCCATACAATGTGATATAAGCAGTTACACAATTTTGACACAGATATTTGGAAATTCAAGGAAATACAAAATTGTAGCCTGTCAAGACTATGGTATTTGGCCCAGTCTCTTATTTCCAAGTACTACTCTTGAGAGAGAGAATGACAGTAACTGAGTTTACACCGGAAGCAGTACACATCAAAAAGACAAGAGTGACATCATTCCAAGCATAGTTCTAGTGTTACATAGTGCTATGTTCAATATGATGAACCTTTTACAATATATATTTTTTCTTGTTTCAGAACCTTTATTTGTTTATTCACTCATTTTTATGGCCGGCTCAGCCCACCCCGAAGGCAGGGCTGGCGCTGCATGTGGTGCCGGGGATCCAACCGCGGTCCCTGAAGCCGCCCAAGCTTTCCCAAGCAGGTGCTTTAGACCACTGAGCCATCCCGCCAGGCCCTATGATGAACCTTTTGAAGGTTCTTGAGACCAATATCTGATTCATGCTGTGTACATAAGTGCATGGTTCTGCTCTTGATATGTTTTTGCTTCCACTTACTTTGTTGTTTAATCCATAGCACATTTAGCTGTGTTATGTCCTTAAGTTCTTATCTTCTTCTTTAAAGTTCTTATATTAGGAAGACTATACGATATTTATGAATATAGGTCTGGTTTATTTCACTAATGAGTATATGTTCAGTATACATCCATTTATATATGAAGTCTTCAAACTTATTCTTTGTGGATGAGCAGTATTCTATTATATAAAAATACCACATTTTTTTTCAACCATTCTTCAAATGATGGGCATTTTGGTTGTTTCCAAGATTTGGCTATTACAAATTGGGCTGGTATAAACATAGGTGCACAGATATCGCTATGATATGATGTTTTCAGTTCTTCTGGGAAAATTCCCAGTAGGGGGATAGCTGGATTGAACGGAACTTCCAATTCTAGTTTTGTAAGGATCCTCCACACTGCTTTCCATAATGGTTGCACCAATCGGCATTCCCACCAGCAGTGGAGAAGGGTTCCTTTTTCCCCACAGCCTCTCCAGCATTTGTTGCTGGTTGATTTCTTTATGATAG